>LZPO01008411.1:7007-33171 GCA_001675575.1 Neotoma lepida | reverse complement strand
AGCCACTATGTGGGTGCTGGGAATTGAACACTCAGGACCTCTGGAAGAGCAGCCAGTGCATTTAACCACTGAACCATCCNCCTAGCCCCAAAGAAATAGTTTTTTATGAGCTTTTTCTGAGGAATCTTCTAGAGAATAATTTTGTTAGCCAAAAGATGAGTAGGATGATTTCAGTAAGAGTCAGAAAATCGCATGCCTCTCACCAGTAGAAACAAAAGACAAATTTGCAGATTAAAGCAAAGCATTGGCATGTTCCCTCAGTTCTGACAGTATAAGAAGCTATAAGTAGGAACAACTTAGAGAAAATTTGTGAGAAAGTAGGCTGCAGAACAGTTTTGCCAAGAGTCTCCTTAAATATTAACCAATGGCCATCCTTTAAATCTGACAGTGTGGCAAGANTTGGTCAACTTAAATGTAAGAAGGCAAACACTAAAAATGCTCCTCCCCCTTCTTCCTCTATCTTTCCTCCTTTTCTTTCCTTCAGTTTCTTTCCTCCTCCCCCTCCTCTTCCTCTTCTTCCTCCTTCTATTCTAGNAACTAAACCAGGGCTAGGAGCATGCTGAGCTAGTGAGCTGCACTGTATCACTGCTTTCAACCTCCAGCTGAACAGCCAGCCAGCTAAACAGTCAATAGTAACTCATGACAGGTGCCCAGGGCAGACGAAATGTGTTAATTTTATCTCTGCTTAGAATAAGGAATTCATATATACTGGGTAAAAACATAAAGAACGTGTGTGAGTTACACACAATTATAAAAATCCAAATTTAAAAAAAAACCCACATGCAAAAAGAAGTAGGACATAAAAATAAAATGTATATCTAAGACATGCTTCTTGTACTAATTAAAGTAAATGAGCTTACTTCAGTAGAAATTCCTGAGTGGGTAAAAAGTGTATATGATATGTGAACAAAGTAATTCAGTAAAATTAAAGTAAGAGGCTACCTATTCTATACTAAAGAAGGCAAACCCCTTAAGCCCCACCAGCCAACCAATCAGGGCTCCCAAACAAGGCCAAAATAGCACAAAATAAATAAGAAACTAAACAAATGATCTGAATAATCAGCTGTCTTAATATTATAAATGGTAGAATTCAGGAATAAACACAGAGGGATTGTGTTAGATTATTTATTATATAGAGGACATCTTGTGAGTTTTTGGTAATTATGCTTATGTACGCAGGAAGTAACATGGCCCCGGTGTTCATTAAGTATCAATAACAAAAGATGAAAAGAAACATGCAGGGTAAGACTTCAAGTTTGTATATGTGTGCTGTGTGACTGCATGTGTATACCCATGTTTACATGAGTGCGAAAGCACGTGTGAGTGTATGCTGACGTCTGTGTGTCCTGGGATCTTTCTCATCTTACGTATCAAGTCAGGGTCTCTTGTTGAACCTGGAGATTTTGATGGAGCTGGTCTACTTAGTGAGCTTCTTCAGGGACTTTTCTGTCCCTGCTTCATGAGCACTACATTCCAGGCTGCCTCTACACACACATAGCCTCCCAGTTTTTATACCCCTCCCTGGATTTGGAGGGTGTGCACCCCAGTGTCATGATCACACTGCATAAGCTTTCCAGCCCTCATTCCCCTCTTTCAGTCTTTGCTAGATCAAGGCAAATAAGAAAAAAAAAAAGTTTGAATTCCAGGTGGACATGATGCATATATCTTAAACTAACTACTCTAAAAGAGGTGGTTACACTAATTTTTTCTAGATAGCGAGACAATATTTTTATTAATTGACTTGGTAGGTTATTGATAAAAATACCAATACATGCCAGGAAATATAAACAATAAATGCACATTCTTTTTTTACAAGGCAAGAAAATTTGAATTGAAGGACAGATCAGATGGTAAATACTGCCTTTTCACTGGTAAATTAAAAGGGAAAAAAGCTTTTGTGAAACTTCTAGAGTGGGGATAACAAGTCTGAAATGGAGTAATTTATTAAAAGCAATGAAAATGTGCTTAGGTTGACAGATAAAGTACAACAAAAAGATGACCAAAGGAAAATCCCTCAAAAACACTTGAAGAGAGAGAGAGAGAGAGAGAGAGAGCAAGCACAAATTGGATATCTAAGTTAAAATATTAGTAGAAGAACAACACAAGAAGATGAAAGAAAGCATAGAAAAGAAATTGTTATGAATGAAATATGAAGTTAATGGTTTGATGAACGAAGGATGAGCAAACTAAAGGTCCATCTAAAAGTCACTATTTTATTAAGAATGTAATTATCTGGGTGAGGTGGAGCTTCTCTGTTGTTTGTAATTCCAGCGCTAGGGAAGCTGAGACCGGAGGACCTTGACCATGACCTTGCCTCTCCAAGCTAAAATCCCCCAAAGTAAAAACAAACAAGCAAACAAACAAAGACATAGGTTGACTTAAATGTAAATGAAGAGAATACTTGGTTCAGGAGGAGAACCAGATAATCCATATATACAAGAAAATAATAAAAAGAAATCACTACAGAACTACAGTGANACTTTAAACATAGTTACACTTTTTGTCTAATATTATGTGAATAATTTTGAAAATCTGCTTCAAGCTAGTTGTTTTATAGGAAAATGTAATTTGCCATGACTGACCACATGGAGAGAAAACATGTAACTGAGCTAATTTAAGTAGAAGAAATGGATAATCCTAGTAGAATCAGTTTCCTTATATAAAGCATTCAACTAAGCCTTTACAGAACATTTCAAGGATTCAAAGCAGAGAATAAAAAGGAATACATCTCTGTTTTTCATGAGTGAATAAACACTGATGCTGAAGTCTAATAAAGTTTACATAGATTTATAGATAAATGAAAAATATGAAATACAAAGATAAATTCTAATATCCTAAGTAATCTATAAGAATAACAACACATTACAAGCCCAGGCAAATGAGCAAATGGGCTTTATTCGCATAGAAACAGACTCTAAAAGTATTTNTAAAATTTAATGCTTATTACTATTCAAAACACCAAAATATATCAATCTTCAAGATGTAAAAATACATCTCTATTAAGCCCAAAGTTCACACACTTGATGAGGAAAACAACTTTTCAGTTGTTAGAAGCTAGACATAGAAGTCTTCCTTAATAACTCCTGTGTGACATATCATTAGGACTAGTCAATGACGTTAGCTAAAATGAAGAAATTAGAAATTCCAAAGGTGCAAAATAAGCCTACACAAATTAAGAGTTGATATGGTAAGTAAGACATGAAGGTAATTAACAGATATAGGCCACAGTAAGAAAATTCACAATAATAAAGTGGAAAATAGCATCTGGTTACTCAGAGCTTTCCTATATGCTCACAATCACCAGTTAGAAAATGTAAAGAAATAACACTTGTACAGGAGCCAGGAGAAAAGTAAACTATGAATGAAAATAATAAACTTACATGACCAAAAGAAGAAATATTAAGACAATACTAGAAGATCCAAGAGAGTAATAGAACAATAGGAAAGAGATACATTAGTGGGTTAATTACATTTGTGCTGTCTGGCATTAAAGTTGAGTCTATAATATAATAATATATAGAAAGTCAATTTGATTAACTTCTTGATTACATAACTTCTAGTTCACACTTCTTGCTAGAGAATGGCTATCTGCGTGGTTTAGGGATCCAAATTCCTTCTATCCTTTTGATTTCTTCACTGCTTACATCTTACTTTCCTTGCAAATGCATTTGCCTGGAATGGTTAATCAATATGTCTACCTACAATCAGTTGATAACAAGTTCTAGTTGGCTGGAAGGATGGCTAAAGCATGTGGACCCAGTGGGCATCCCTTTCTAGAGGTAACCTCAGAATTCTTTTAGTGGAAGGAGAACCAGTTTTGTGACACACATGTGCTTGTTCGGTAGACTCAATGTTCTGGAATATCAATTCTCTCCTGGTAATTTCTAGACTTAATTAAAANTTTAAAATTACAGTGTTGCTTAAATAAAAAATTATTTTAAGATCTCCTATGGAAAATGAAGGAATGAGTACCACCAGACAAATTCTGAAAATTTGGAAGGTAAATATAATCAGCATTAAAATGTTATCATTTGGGGGCTGAGGACTGAGATGGGCTCCCATGGCCTAGTGCATGCTAGCTAGTGCTCTATTACTGAGCTATAATTCCATCCCCCAAATTGTTAGTAAATTACAGTGATTCGAATAGTGGAGTAACAATATATGTATTGGTGAATGAACCAAAGGAGGATAAATGGAAATCTATAAAGAATTTTGGGGGGAAAATGAATAAATGTAAGGTATAATTAATCAACAGAAGAAATAATAGATTACCAGGAAAATTTCTGAATAGATTAGAGATGTAAGGGCAAGAAATANCACCATAAATACAAACATTTAACATAGAAGCACTTAAAATCATAGTTTGTAAGTAAAAATCTTGGTATTTTAATTCAAAATTTGTGAGGTCATAAAAATGGCTCATTCATTGGTATACAGAAAAAAATTTAAAAAATATTCCATGGCATTTTTGGTCCTCTAGAGCATTCCATTTTGATTTGAGCCTATAGAAATTATTCATTTAAAATAGAATAATAATATAGAATACCAATCACCACATCTATGTATGAGCAGACAACTACAGTTACTAACAGACTATCTNTGATGAGCAGTTAGTAACAGACCATCTTACACCACTGATTGTAAGATCAGAGAGGTAAAGACACCTTTGAAGTGTAACATCAATATTAATGACATTTAGTATAAAATATACACTCATTTTAATGAAATTAGATCAAGCATCTCACATCTTATCTTGAATCTAAGATGATTAACTAATAATTGANCATTGACAGCATTATTATGATTCCAAATGATTGCTGTCATTTACATATCTATCACTGAAAGGTTAATTAATTATATTAGTAACCATAGACAAGTGTATCAGTAATAATCTTATCTTTCTATTAAAAGTTTCAGTTGTCACAGCCATTTGCTAGATACTATTATCTGTATTTAGTAAAACAGATTCAATTTTTAGTGACTATCTACACATGTGCACATATCCCCACATTTGTGCACATCTGTAGCTTTCTTTATCAAGGTTTGAAAAGAACTTATAATGTCTATGGCAAGGAAAAATAAGTAAGAACATATTAATGAATCAGACTTCTGTTTTTAGTTCTGTTGTGAAGATAATTGCTTGTTACTATAAATAACAGCANATGCTGTGGTTGCAATTTTCAGCATGGGGAAATATTAACTGTCTACATCTTTTCTGGGAAGTGCAAGCTCACTTAATTTGCTTCTGAAAAAAATCTAACATAGTATCACTTAATATCAACCACTGATTACTTAAATGGATATAAAGACTTTGTTTCATCCAAATAAACAGCAAATATTAATCAAAGCCGTGCAGTGTCTGAACCATTGTCTGTTTCCCAGAGCCATATTTAGGAGAACAACAGAAGACAAGTTCATCTGAAAATTTCCCAGGACCTTTTTTATTTTGTGNGAGAGTATCACTGTGTATGTGGCCCGGGGTGGCCTGGAACNTAGAAGTCTCCTGTCTCAGCCTCCTGAGTGCTAGGTTGCAGATGTGTGCTCCCATGCTTGGTTCCAGATGTTTTCTTCTGTCTTTCAGNGTAATATATTTGGCCCAAATTAAGTCAGATCTTTTGAAATTTATTTTGAAGTGAACAACTTGCTACAAACAAAATACCAGTTTCTAACAGAAGCACTTGCTTGGTCATTAAATAAATGTGTTCATAATCCCCTTCTACCACGGATTCTCAATGCTACTTTTGTCCTTCCAAGTGATCTGTATGACATACTGATTATAGATGTGAAGGGTATGAACATAGAGCCAATAGTTATAGTATCTAATCCTGATAATATAGGTCTTCTAAAAGGGGCTTATAAATAGTGGTCTTACAATGGAAACATCCAGAAAGAATATAAAAATCCTTCTAAACACAATATTCTGGAGAGTTCTCAGTTTTTTAAATGTGAGAACTCAGAGCAATTTATTCTGAGTATGACAGCTTCCTCACCACCCTTGCTTGGACTGCTGGCTTCCTGGTCTGTTGACTTGGCCTCCTGCTAAAGAGTTAAACCCATTGGCATGTCTGTCACACTCCTGTCTAACGGTCCCCTAAGCAAGCCACCAATCTTCCTTGCTCTGGATGACAGTTAATGAACTGTAAAAGTCTTGAACCAATATTTCTGCTTCATCTGTGAGCTTGCAGAAGGCAAGTTTGTTTTTCACCCTCGAAAAGGACCAAGTGTATTTCTTAGCCAGACAAGGATGATTTGTTTTCCTGAGCCTCCTTTCAGTTCTGAGGACATCTTCTGTGCTTGGGAATTTGACGGTGAGAAGCAGAAGCTAATCAGCATCGGAGTGTTTTCATGTGCCTGGGTGTTTTATTAGCTGAACTATACTGCCAGTGCTTCCAACTAACTCTGACTTAAGCATGCNACTTAACCTCTTGGAGCTTTAAAAGAAGGATATCAATATTTGGTGCTACTTCCTAAAAAGAATCCTTTAGAAAATCAAATGAGATAGTTACTGTGTCCTTTCTTAAAGATCATTCAGCATCATCTGATGGAACATTATACTAATTATCAAAAGCTATACCTACACGTATGCATAGATTTACATATATATATATATATATACACTTAGATGCATGTATTCTTTTACCTACTAAACAGGTTCTACAAGGTATAATTGTTTTTGAAGAATAGCGAAATGAAACATAATTGGAACAATAAAGCAGCTCCTTGGAAGCAAGAGGAACAATCCATTTTATGCAGTTATTGCATATTAAGGAGTCACTGTTATAATGCATGCCTCTAGTCATGTGTAGCCTCAAGTTTCCAGCATAATTCCTTTGTNAATTCCAATGTCCTTCTAAGTTATGGTTTCAGTCCGGTTCTCTTTCATATTTACCATAACAGGACCATTAGAAATGCTGCTTTTTATTCCATTTCTCATTTATCTTCCTGTGATCCCACTCCTTTCTCTTCCTCCATTCTCCAATTGGTGTCAGTCCTTGCCTTTTGCAGCTGGAGTTGGGCAGTGCAATGTTCTTGACTCAAGGGTCCAAGTTGATCATTTAGCTGCTGAGTTTTTTTTCAGGGATCTACTAATTTCTTTACGAAATTTATGAAGACATTCTTGGATCTCCTCCTGGAGAATGTGTTCAACATAGATTTGTCTAGACATTCTTGCCAGTCCAAATCATAGCCGTCAGCTGTAGTAGAACATGACTCACCACCAGAGAGGATTGTGCATAAAAGCCAAAGAACCTGAGAGAGTTTCCCTTTTGGCAGAGTGTTCGTCCTGGTTACCGGGTCTGTCTTTCAAATGCAGTATCAATTAGGCATTCACCATGGTCTATCTTTTCTTTTAAAATTTATTCATCTATTTAAAAAAACCCAAAAACATAGCCTTTAATTTCCATGTGTTTACTTAGGACTTTTGTGTGTGTGTGTTTGTGTGTGCATGAGTGTGTGTTTGTGTGAATGTGTGTGTTTGTGTGAATGTGTGTTTGTGTATGCATGAGTATGTGTATGTGTCTGTGTGTGCATGTAGAAGCACACACAGACTCAACCTCAGGTGTAGTTTCTCTGGCATAGTCAGTCCCTCCTGTCTTTTTTTTTGGAGACAGAATCTCACTGGACCTCAGGCTTCATTGGTTAGGCCTCAGGGATCATCATCAGTGCTAGGATTATAGGTGCAGCCCCCATCCGCCCTGTTTTTCCATGGATACTGGATGGAATTCAAGTTTCTCGTGCTTGCATGCAACCCCTTTCCTAACTTAGCCATCTCCCCAGATCACTTAGGTTTTACCTACTGTTCTTCACATGCTTCAGAATTCCATTGCTATGCCCCATTACACTTACTTATGATGTCTTTTCAGACTGCTCTGGATTCTAATGAGTTCTCAGGCTTTCTTCGCTCTTGATAGCTTTGGCAGTNTGAGTGGTGGCTAGACATTTTGAAGGGACTATCCCACCATTTGCATTTGTTTTTCTCATGATTAGATTATGATGGTGAGTGTTGGGGAAGAGCTCCGAGATAATAGCATCACTCCATCACGTTTTCCTTCAGTATTGCATCTTGTCNTAGCAGGAGAACATGATGTTACTCTGACTTCGCACCCTTAAGTCANGCTTCATCACCTGATCAAGGTGATGTTTGTCAGGCTTCTCTGCTGTGAGTTCCTCTTCCCCCACCTCTTTCATAATGTAGCCCTTGGAAGGATTTTTACCACAGACAGCTTCCATCGAGGCAGGGGTGAGGAGCTATGTGTTACCTGCTCGAGGTGGAGGATTTACATAAGTTACCTGGACTTCTTCACAGTAGTTTCATCTCTTGTCTTTACTATCCCAACNACTTATTTNTAGAATCATTTAAATCAGTAAGGACTTGTGGTTATTGATCTTATATTTTGGGTTACAGCTCAAAACTTTGGTTCTCGGATCGTAGCCCAGCTTTGACTCCTGGGAGCTCCTACAGAGGCTCCTATTGACAGGTCCCATCACTAGGAGCACCTCTCTCTCTCTCTCTCTCTCTCTCTCTCTGTCTCCCTCATTCCCTTTACCCCCCTTACTCCTTCCTTCCTTTCCTCCCTCCCTCTCCCTCCCTCCTCCCCCTCTTCTCCAGCTCTTGCTCCTTCCCACACTCCCTCTACCCCACGTCCTTTTCTCCTTTCCCCTCCCCAACTCTGGCTTTAAAAGATGTTCCAAACTCACCTTCTCTCTCTNTTTTTTCTCTACTCCTAAAATCAACTATTTTTCTCAGGATCTCTGATTTCTTACATGGGTCTGTGAGAGTGGTTCTAGTTTGGGAGAACCCAATATTCATGCCTGTACTTTAGTGTTCAGGAGACGGANGCCTGGGTTTGATGCATTAGGCATCTCNCATTTTCATTGNGGCCCCAAAGTGTTTTCTCTTGCAATCTGCCAAGCCGCAAGAAAACAAAACACATTATCTTTAGTTTGGTGATAACCTTAGTTCTAGAAGAAAAATAGACACAAAGAAGTAAGATACTTGAGCAAGATCACATAGCTAACCAGAGAAGACAAAGTTTGAATCCACATAGTCTGTGGTAAAATGTTAAACTATTATCTGCTTTGCTAGATAGTGGAGTGATACAAGAATGTGTGGGGAGGGGATTTGGTGCAATTTTTTCTTATTCTATTTCTTCTTGNTAGTGCTTCAAACCCATTTGTTTACAGACACTACTACCAGACTCAAGACCACCATAGCCCTGGGTGCAGTAACTTCCAAGCTCAAATGCAAGAACAATGGCATAAAGACAGATTGGTTCCCAGGGGCAGTCTCCAGGACTGTCTGTCTTGGTCAGAGTGATTTGATTGCATTGGCCACATTCTGTGAAGCACTTCATAATGTTCACTGTGTGGGCAGAGGGGATGACTCAGGGAGTTAAGGGCTTGAGCATGAGGACCTAGGTTTGAATCTCCACAACCCCCTGTTCTGGGTACCACCCTCACCAGCTGCAGGAGTAGAAATGAATCTTTATATTAATCTCAGAAAAGCACCATCAAGAGGGTCACCATGTTGGCTAGGCAACATGAAAATGGTACTAAGTATCCACGTATCAATAAATTTTGATTATTCATCTTTAGATTACCCATGTCACCGAACAACCATGGTCCTGTTCCTTACATGAGTAATGGGCANGACTTCAAAAGCCTTGGTGAGAAGGTGGGAGAGTCTTTTTGTTCACCTTCAATATAAAGCACACTTTACAGGGCTGTGTTCTTCCACATGAGCCCACTCTCTTTGCTTTGGTGTCCCCTCCATTTCCTTCTGTAGTGATATACTGTGTACCCTAATAAAGCTTGCCTGAGCATCAGAGGACAGAGCCAGCCACTANATTAGACATAGAGGCCAGACAGGGGTGGCACACACACCCTTAATCCTATCACTCTGGAGGCAGAGATCCATCTGAATCTCTGTGAGTTCAAGGCCACACTGGAAACAGACTAGGCAGTAGTGGCACACACCTTTAATCCCAGTACCTGGAAGCACACACACCTTTAATCCCAGGAAGTGACAGCAGGGTGGAGAAAGGTATATAAGTCGTGAGGAAGCAGGAACTAAGGNAGTTCAGCTGAGACCCTTTTGGGTGAAGACTCAGAGGATTTCAGTCAGAGGATTTGTGGAGTTGGTGAGGTAATAGGTGGTGGCTCTGGCTTGCTCTGCTTCTCTGATCTTTCAGCTTTCATGCCAATACCTGGTTCTAGGAGAATGGCTCATTAGAATATGATTAAGGTGATATTTATAGACCCCACATACTAAAAATATACACAGTGGTTGGCTGCACTGTTCTTCCCTCTTTCCTGGTTATGCATGCCTACTCGTGGCAGTATGGCTCGCCCTCCTGTGGGAAGAGTTGACTTGCTCTGCTTTTTGTCCATATGACATGTTCCAGCCAATGAACAGAATATGAGCAGGGATGCCATAAGCCTCATGGGAGCCAAAGCACTAGGAAGCATCACCTATTCCACTAGTTAATCTGCTATCTCTTTTCTCCTCCCTCCCCACTCCCAGCCCTCTCCTCCCCTCCCCTCTCTTCTCTTCTCTCCCTTAATTCTTGGTGCTAGAAAGAAAAAAACATGAGAGGAGCTGGGTATAATTCCAGCAAGTGATCTGTGGCTAACAGTGATTAAGATGTGTGATCAACGTGTGCTTATTAGAAGCCATTAGGAAATGAAAGATCTTATTGTGGTAAAACCAACTAATAAGCCCAAGTACAATTCAAAACAATAGCTAGCATGGATGACAATATTTGTAACCTCCCCCCCCACCCCCTGCAACACACACACATAGTGAATGTGTCANTGGTTTATTTGGAATTATTTAATTTCAATTTATTTCTAAAATGTGTTTCTGCATTTGCTTCTGGTCTCTGAGCAATGTTTNAGTCATGGACTCAGGCTTTTTTTGTGGGTGGCCTTAAAGAAATCACTTTGAAATGAGGAAAAAGAATTCTTCCAAGGAAGTGAGGACACCCGTGGCTTATACATTAGACAGTGCTGTGTGATTTTGGGCATGTAATAAAACGTGACTATTCAGATGTTTTACTNTAGAAAAGCAGCAGCTTAGACCAAATAACTTCAGGTTTGATTCAGGTATAAACTTTGAAAGGTCACAGGAGGACTGAAAGATAGCGTGGTATGTCTCTAGTGTGTTTGAAGCACACTGCTAGAGGACTGTACAATCAGCAATTGTACATGATAGTGTTCAAATATGCCCTATTGTGATAAAAGCCCCACAAAAGAGACCATGCCACCAGAAGATCTGTGACTTCCCCCAGAATTCACCTTCCTTCCATGAGTGTGGGCTTGCTGCTGCCACATAGCTGGTGTAGGAGAGGGTGTGCTCTGCCTGCAGTTAACAGATGCCCATGCTGGCTACAGACCTGCCTGAGCTCAGGGGCTCAGCTTTTATTTTCAAGTTTTCCAATTTTTTGTCACTCCTACCCTCTCTCTAGGACAGTGCGGTTAGNAGAGACAGCAGTAGGAATGTTACTTCTAGGGGTGAGTCAGGAACATAGGTAGTNGGAAAGAGGGTTCTCCCCAAGAGGATCTTATGAATCTGTGATTCAAAACCAGACACATAGAAATGCACTTATACACTCCTGGGCATATACTCAGAGGAATCTAAGCAGTCTACAACAGAGACNTCAGTGTTTGATGGGCTACTGGTCACAATAANCAAGATAGAGGATCGCCACATCTCGCATGGCTTGGTTCCAGAAACCCTGGAATGAGAAGGGAAGGAGGAAAGGACAGAGACACACATACAGTGAGGCTGTGATTAGGTGGATTTCTCTAACTCCCCCCACAGCTTGGAATCTCAGCATGTTTATTATGTACAGTGCAGAGGGAGGGCCTACTTAGTCTTAGTAGGAGGTCTCTGTGGGTGAGCAGTCTCAGGTTGTAAACATGCTTTGCACATAAAATCTCATACTTACAGATCCCTGAGGAAAGATTTGCCATCCCTCCTGAGCCTGGCCTAAGGGGTAATGGCTTTGCCAATTTACCATGGGCCAATTGGTCTTGGAGTCATGGACAGGCCTTGCTCATGCCAAAACATACATTATTCACTCAGGAATTCATTCACTCAAGGCTTCCTCCGCTTTCTACAGAGAACTAGCCTAGATGCCCATCAACATTTTAATGTATTAAACTTGTTATATGTATGTATTTAACGAAGTTTTATTCAGCTACAGAGAAGAATAAAGTTACATCATTTGCAGGGAAATTGGTGAATTAGAGATCATTATGTGAAGCAAAATAAGCCANATCCAGAAAGACAAATATTGTATGTTTTCTCTCACATGCAAAAATCTAGTTTATATTTATATAAGAAAGGGAGCATTTTGTTGGGGAAAAATTAGACCGTGGGGATGAGGAATAATAATAGGGGTGAATATAAACCATGTGATAGTATGTATGTATGGAAATGTCAAATGAAGCCGTTACTTTGTAGTCAATAGGAACACACTCACATACACGAAGCAGGTTCACACAGTGGTAAAAATTTCTGAAATTTTGTGTCTGTAGGACAATCCACCTGTGTATAATTGCATTTGCACTGCCCCATGAGATAGGATTGTTCCGTGAACTCAATGAGACAGTATGTGTGGAAGCTCAGTGCATGATAAGATTGCAGTGAAAACCATCTCAGATGGAGTTATGGAGATGAAGGATCGCACNGTATTTCTAGCTCTGATTTTAGCTTCACTTACAAGGAAACCAAACCAAATCAGAGAACTGAAGCAGATATCTGAATGTCACACTCAGGTTTCTGTGTATGCATTCTCTGTGCCGTATCATCATGTGGTAGTTCCTGAGTCATGGGAACAAGAGCTCCAGCCCCACAAAAGTTCTGTCTTGTTCAGGCTTCAAAATCCACCTGGATCTCCGCAGGTCCCTGTGCTGTGATGTAGTTCTCTTGCAAAGAACATGCTGTAGCTGTCCGTTTGGGATGCTTTCTTTCCTCTCAGTGAGGGGGGTGGGGGTGATGTTTGGGATGCTGTGTATAAAGGGGAAGTCAGCCCTGTGAAAAGTCACCCAGAGCTCCTCCTCCTCATCCAGCATTCTCCAGCGTGGTTGACAATGCAATTAATTTGCTGTTTTCCAAAATGCATTCTTTAGATTTTTCAGTTAATTAACTATTCCACACATTAAAAGTGCCCTTTCTTGACTAGTTTGGGAAACGCTCCTCAAGCAGTCTCCCACTTGGGAAGTTTCAATGCCCATTCACATACCCAAGCAAAAGGCACTGTTGGCAAGAAAGAGTTTTTATTTGGCTTACAATTCAAGGNACATTATATGGGGAAGTCAAGGAAGGAACTCATACATCTGCACATCTAGTCACATCGCTTCCACAGTCAAGAGCAAAACCAAATGAATGCACCCACACTGTCTGCTTGCTTGCTTTGAGCTAGTTGTGTAGCTCAGGATCTCATGCCTAGGGAATAGAATCACTCACAGTGGGCTGGGTCTTCTTACAACAATTAACAGTCACACCCACTGCCCCCCAACCCCAACATGCCCACAGGCAAACCTGATTTAAATGGTTCCTCATCAAGTCTCACTTCCTGGGTGATTCTAGTTTATGTGAANTTAATGGTTAAAATTAAATTACACAATAAATCAGGAAAGATGGGATTTGAACTTGGGCTATCTCACTCCCAAATCTCTAACACTCTTTATTTTCATTTCTATGAACTTTTGCGTTACAGAGTCTACTGAAGTTCCCTTGGGCCGTCATGTTGATGTACCTACCGTTAGATGGAACATACTGTGTCTGTCCCTTTTGGGTTTTTTTAATCCCTGTCAGTAAAGTGTGTGTGGATAATCTTGGCTATACTCTCTGCCAAGGGAAAAGTCATTCTTGAGAGAATCACCCAGATGGCACCCACGCAGATCTCAGATCCTCAGGAAAACTGCAGTTGCTCCTCCAACTGCTTGTCTTCATCTCCATGACATAAACAGAGCTTTCATCTTTCCCTTCACCCCATGAAGGCAGCAAATACAGTGGACTAAGATCACTCAGAAAATTGGACAGAAGAAAAAAGCCATGGATACCCAGCCATTACCTGAAGCAAAAACATTAGGGTGGAGGGCTGTGAAAGGGTTTGTGTGGGAAATGTGCCTGAATAGCTTGACATTTCCTGAACCCTTTGGCACTGGATAGTTCAACTCCTCACTGGGGAGTTGTTAGGATTAGCATATCTAGAATAGAGATGAAATAGGCAGTTTCCAGAGTCCTTATGGGTGCTTCAAAGGACCAACTATTGGGCAATGATGAGGGTGTGTTACAAACAACCATCCATCAGATAAAGAGAAGGGAAGTCATTACCACGAGCACTGGGTTACCCAGATGGCTTTTGTAGACAGACCTCTATGTTCCACCCTTGAAATTTCTCTTATACAAAAGGTCTGCATTTGTAACCAGCTCCAGGTGGCACCCAACTGCTCTGAGAATGACCCAGCTGGGGAGCATTGGAGATGCCCTAGTGGAATGGTGAGGAATGACCTGTCTCTAGGATAGAGTTTGCAAAAGCTCTTCCCAGAACACAGCTGCTACCAGGCCTCTCCTGGACCTAGAATAGGGGCTCCCTGTAGCTTTCCAGGCCTCCTACTCCAGGCTGCTAAGTCTCAAGAATCCCCCAGCTGACCTAGACTCCAGGAGTCTTTATAACAGGAATCTCTCCTTCCCTAGCTGCTGTCTTTCCAACTTTGGGGAAAGGTGGCCTCCACATCAGCACCCTATCTTCAGAGTCTTCTTCACTCCTCCTTTCTAGGAGCCACTGACTGACATCAACTCGGGGATATTTATTCCCTTGTCAGTTGTCTTGTCCTTGGTCAGTTACTCTTGGAGCATGTACCACTTTCAGGAGGAATTCAAGCTGAACAGAGGGAATGTGATTAAGCCCCAAAGTCTCTAGACAAGGCCCAGAAGGTCACAAGGATTATGAAAATTAGGTCCCAAGGTCTGCCTCCAGCAATCTATAGAGTTCCTGCAGGCAAGGATGAAAAAAAAAAAGTTCCTCAAAGTGACTCCAGCTTATAAAGAAACTCTAGAGTTGACTTCCTGTGCTGTGTTCTTTCCCCAGCCTCTCCTTTTACCTCAGTCCCCCCATCTGGAAAATGGCACCAGCCTGGGTGCTTGGTTTGTACACTGACATTCCTGGAATGATGACGTTCATGAAGGCATATGCTAGTTAAGAATCGTATTATATTATGGTTCCCTGAACTGTGTTATACACAGAAAACATATGTCAGTGGGGTTTGTGAGCCGGCAGGGGGCCCGAAGAGAGATAGGCTTGAATGGAACAGGCAGAATGGGAAATCAGAAGCCTTACCTGTCATAGAATTCTTAATTTACAGCTTATTGTTTAGTATATTGTCTTTCAGACACAATTTAGTGCAGACAGGCTGGAATAAAATGAAGAAAAAAAAAAATAACCGAGGGAATATCTTTCCTTTTTCCTGTGTGGAATTGATCACTTGCACCAGGGTCTGAAAGGCTGAGGAATAAGAGGACAGGGGGCTGGTGTTGAAGGGCTCATTTGCATATCTGCAGTCACATCTCTATTGTTCAAGTCCTACCCATGGAGGAGCAGGTGCTGGCTGTCATCCGTATTCCTGCTCCTGTGTACATTCAGGGAAATAAAATGTTACACATAAAGGGCCTCACTATTTGACAATCACCCTTTGCGCGCTGTACATACAGATCCCATTCCGTCTCTAAATGCTGTCAGGGGAGGTATCATTTTTTCCAGCAGAAGCCAAAGAAGTTTCAAGAGGTTGAGGGACTGTCACCATGTGTGAGCTGAGAATGGGGACCTGGGGTCCTCTAGCCTTCAGGCTCTTTGTGGCTGCCCTTATGCTAGGGCTGGTTCCCCCTTTTCTAGGCTCCTCAATCTGTCTTGACTCCTAAGTGGCTGCCAGTTCTCTCAGCTCTCCTGGCATCCTTTAGAACACCTCAAATTTCNTTTTCCTGCCCATTGCCTCTTCCTCTTCTCTGGAGACTCTTCTTATAAATCGCAAATTTATGTCACTTGTGCTTGACCCATGAGGATGTTTCATATTGTTGATGACAAGAAGTGGTGTGAAGAATGAGTTGGAGAGTAAAATCTCAGAGGAGTTGGGAGGTGCGGGATATAAAACACACCATCTCTCGACCTTTGCCGGAAGAGAGAGAAGTTGGGGTAAGCAGAAATATTTGTTGGAAAGTGTAAAGAAAGAAGTTGGGGAAGTTCATGCCTCACGACTTCTATTTTCCTTTCGTAATTAGAGGCACTATTTCATGTGGCCCCTCTCCATGAATTTCACTTTATTTGAGTATCTGTCTGTAGCCTGCACCAGCATTGTGGGCAAGACAAAAAAACATTTTGAGGGCTCCTTCACACTTCATGGAAGGGAGGCCCTGGCTGAAACTGCCAAAACTTGCAATTACTGGTGTCAGCAACAAAAACCCTCAGAGGAGGAAGTTCTTGCAATTCCCTGAAGAATCTACAGAGACAGAGAGAAGCTTGATTTCAAAAGATCACAGTGGACTATGAGCTTAGCAGATACTACCAGAAAGAGAGACGGGAACATCCAGATGATTAATGATTTGCCTCTTAAGAAGCAACTTAAAAAAGAATCAAGCCTTTTGAATAATTAGAAGTCTTTCTAATATGCATTGAATTCTCACTTTCTCTTGAAAGGACACAGAACATAAATGAGCCTTTTGGTCTAGCAGTAGACTCAAATATTCTTGTATTCATTAAAAATCACACAGATTACAATACTGGAGAGGCTTCTGGGTAATACAGATTCAGAATTCTTGAGGGCTCCATTAATTGGCATAGGTAGGAAGCATCATTTTGGCTCTTGTGTGAGTTTTCTGTCTGCTATTAAGCATGCTGTGGGTGGAATTTAGAGAAATCAATAGTGACGTACATTGTTATGAACTTTAGTGGTAAGATATTACGACAGTTAAGTGCCACCTTCCTCACAAGTGGTGTGAGTTTCATGACTTTTCCTTTCTTTAAGAAGATTTACTGTGGATTCAGTCTGAGAGATTGTTTATAGATCTGCTTGTTGACTGAGTAACATTAATTGCTTTTTTAAAACTCTTTTTTTTTGTACCAACAAGTAGAGGCCACCATTTTCTTCAAGTACCACTAGGGCTCCATGCCAGATCAATGTTGTCATCAGTCCTACAGTTCCTGTAGCACTTTAAATTAGTGTTCCACATATGGATTAAATTGGATTTTAATAAGACAGTTAGGACACAATTAGTAAAACCAACATGATCCTGAAATCATATTTACTGAAGATTAACCACCACAGAGATANAAATCTGTTATGTAGGATCCCAATAAATATTCTTATAACATTGACTCTTATGTAAACATTGCCTATCACTTCAAGTAAATGCAGGTCTTTAGCTTCCTTTGTTATTTTCTCTGGTAAATTAACAGAGCTGTTTACTGCATTAATCCATTTTGGTTTTATCAATCAGTTCTGTGAAATTTAGGGTAAAGAAAAACAGTGATCAATCTAAATGTAAAACAGGCCTTCCCAGTCAGTAAGGCTGGGATGGGACCTGAGAATTTGCATTTCAGACATGTTTCTAGATGATGTTATTGGTGTAGGTATAACACGAATCTTAAAAGGTCTTATTAATAAAAACAAACCCAGAGCCAGGTATTGGGGTGAACACTGAAAGATCAGAGAAACAGAGCAAGCCACAGCCAACCTCGCCTCGCCAGCTCCTCAGCTGATCTTGTTTCCTCAGATTGAAAGCCTTTGAGTCCTCATCGGAATGGATCTCAGTTGAATTGCTGCTAAAAGCCTAAAAGCTTAAAAGCCTCTAGTTCCTAGTCCTCACATCTTATATACCTTTCTGATTCCTGCCATCACTTCCTGGGATTAAAGGTGTGTATCACCATGCCTGGCTGTTTCCAGTGTAGCCTTGAACTCACAGAGATCTGGATGGATCGCTGCCTTCCAAGTGATAGGACTAAAGGCATGTATGCCACCATTTTCTGACCTCTATGTCTAATCTAGCGGCTGTTCTGTTCTCTGACCCTCAGATAAGTTTATTAGAGTACACAATATATCAACTATGTGCAGGGACCTTACTAAGGGAAGCCTTGATATCCAGAATTACATTGTTGAAGAGTAACGACAGGCTTTGTGATCTTTGCTGTCTAGTTGTTGCTAAAATTCTCAGTAACGGGTTAGAGATGGTCACAGATCTGGACTTGTTCTCTGATAGCTTGACAAGTAGGAGGAAGGGGAAGCAATACATTAGCAGGATTCATAGCTTGCAGTACTCTCTATTGGTCCCAGCTTTCATGTTGTAGATAAGTCCAAACACAGAGGTCCACACAGAAAAAAGCTAAAGTTTCTGGAGAAAGCACTTGACCAAGCTCTAAGGCAATAATAAGGAGCAACTTGCCAGCCATTGGAGAATCCAGCCTGGAAGCTGAGCCTCTCCAGATTGTATAAACCTGCAGAGGAGCCATCCTTGTTGAGTTCTGCTTAACCTGCAAGCAGATGATTAACACTGTTGTTGTTTTTAAACCATCATGAAATCTTATTCTTGTTAGTCTTAAATGTTAACTTGCCATAGCCTAGGACCACATAGGTAGAGAGTCTCAATTGATGAATTATCTAGATCAAATTTGTCTGAGAATTTTTCTGTGGGTGATTGTTTTATTGCTAGTTGACCTAGCACACTGTGGGGAGCACCATTCCTCAGGCAGGGGATTCTGGACTGTATAAGAATAAAGAAAGCTGAAGGAAAAGAGCAAATGGGCAGTGTGGATGCATTGGTCTCTTTCTGCTCTTGATTTGGATGTGATATGGCTAGTGCTTGAGTTCTTGCTTCAGCTTTCCTGGAATGATGGACTATAACCTTGAATTATAAGCCAAATGGACTCTCTTTCTTCATAATGTTGAGTTTTGATTATACTATTTGTCACAGTAACAGCAATTAAAACAGAGCAAATGACTTATTTTACAGCCACAGATAATCATAACTTCTTGCTTAAAAGTCTTGTAAGTTAGGTACAGATTTTGGATTTCCCCTTTAAGAATATGTGTCATAACAACAACAATAACAAAATGCTTACAAGTGAATTGTAAATGGGCAAAGGTTTATTTCCAAATGTGATTTCTCTCCTTTTCTCATCCNTACAGGACTTTATGTGAGCTTCATTTTATGTGAGGGAAATAAGTTGCTGCTGATATGAGCACCTTTTTAAGTTGGTGGGAAACTCTAAACATCTCTTAGTACATATTTTCACAAGATCAATGATGGTTTCATTCTCATAATTACAACTTAATTATTTTGTATAGAATAATGAGGCTTTGATGGTAAAACAAAAACAATGGATGATTTAATGCCTTAGTTGTTAGTGGCCATTTACAGCTCAATATCATGACTCTGAGTGGGCACATCTGATTTCTTCCCAGTGTACAGAAGTGTGCCCCTATGACTACAACCAAAATCCTGGTATTTTCTCATTTGGTAAAGAAGCAGAGCCATTGTCACACCACTGGCAGACCATTTTCTTGGAAGAAACAATGATGCAGAAAACAGATTTATTCATAGAATCAAGGTCATATTGGGGGATTTATGCTACTCTTGATCAAGAAACATATACTGAGACCCAGGATTGTCTTGAATAATGGGTAGGATTTTTTACAGGTCAAGTTAGTTGAACTTTAGTGAGTATGGGAGTGGCTGAAGTCATTTAAACTGAGTGGAAATTTATCTTTGAGATTTAAAATGATACATTTGAGGAAACGTTGGTNTTTAGGTTCTTTTCCAATTAAATGCATCATAGGGTGACTTATGTTTATATTGTTCATGAATACAGACTTGAAAAATGTATTGTAACTATTTCCATCACATTTTGGTTGAAATTCATTTTCTCCAAAAGCTTGGGCTTGTGCATTTTATGCTCTCCTTTCTTATTATACTACTTCGCTAACCCCAGATTTTATAAATGGAATCATATAGAATGTGTCCCACTGAGCCTGACATATTTCAGTGATTTTGTTTATTTGAAAAAAATTTTATGATTTTACTTATTTATTTTGCTGAGTAATATTCCATTGTATGGAATTCCATTGTATGGTCAAAGCATAGATTATTCATGAATTGTTATACATTTTGTTATTTAAAAATTTAGAGACCATAGGTAAGGTGACTATAAATATTTATACACAATTTTATATAAAATAAGATTTTATCATTTTTAAACTTCCCTAGGAATGAAATTACTGGATATATAATAAATGCATTTTTAACCTTTTAGGATATTTCTAGTTGTCCAGCATGGCTGTAGCTGGCTCAATTTAGAATCAATGCTTCACAATCTTGTCATTATTTAGTATTACCTTTAATTTTTCCTCTAAACTTCAGCTATTCAATTTAGGCTATGACAGTGTCTCATTATGGTTTAATTTTCTTTTTGCTAATTACTGATGCTTTTGAGTATCTTTTTTTTGTCATTTGTGTATTTTTGGTGAAAGGTCTATTCAAATCCTTTGCTCAATTTCTACTGAGTTATTCACTTTTTTCTATTGAGTTTTAAGAATTTTTGATATATCTTTTTTATAAATGTGACTTAAAAATAATTTTAGGAGAGATTTGAAGGCTGAACATATTACTTGTCCTCTGATAGAAAGTTCACTACCTAGTCCCAAGTTGCCCTACTCTTTCATTGCCTGGTCCATATTGTAATGCTTATCTTCAAGAAGCCAACTCTCTTCTTCTGATCCCTGTGGATAAAATTTTCATTTAGCCTGAAGCTAGGGAAATAAAGCCCCAGAAATGTTATGTAAAGTGGTTTTAGGAGTCTAGAGAAAGAGCAAGTCTAGAAATAAATGGATAAGCTGTAGGCTCCTGGGTCAACTGAGAAATGATTGGATGAACTGACATCATCTGTTTGTAGACCTCACTTTATATATGTTATAAACATCACTGGTCCAATTGATAGAAATTCTCATTAGGAGTTATTCATGATGGTACAAGGACAAGTGGGTTTGGATATAACAGTAGCTTTCAATTTGCCTCCCATAATGTCATTGCATAGAAATATTTTTCCAACACTGAAGTGAANTTTTTTAGCCTATTAGTTTATCTTCAATTATTGTTAGATTTTTATAACCTTATATCCTGAATTAATCTTTATTCATTTATAAAGATATTGATGATNTAGAGTAAAACTGAGTAGTGCGCAAGGCTTATTTGTGAAAAGTAAAGGNTTNATCTGCTTCCCTCTTTCCTCTTTTCTCCCATTCTCTCTTTTCTCTTTCTGTAGGACTTGTGGCCCTGCTAATGCTTGTGNAATGTTCTATCTGATATAGCCTTTGAAATGACTAGAGTAGGGCTTCAATGTGCTGCTGTCAGTGGTCCAAGCAACAGGCCTCAATGCTGGAAAGTCCTTCTATTTGCTTTTTTGCAACAATATTCAGTTTATCCAAGTGTAATGATGTCTTCAATATATGAGTGGCCAATAGCCACCTCTTAATGAAACTGGCAGTGAAAAAGAAGTGTGCCTGTTATCAGGTGCTGGAACCCAGGAATGCTGAAGGCTACCCATTCCTATAATTTGCCCCATAGTTCAACTCTTGTCTTTATGTAACTGGACTCCTTTCCTTGTGTGTTTCTTTGGCCAGAGTATGGCTTTTAACTGAGATTAACTGATGAAACATCGTGCCGTCTAGCTCTCACCAGCCCCCTCTCCTAGGGCTAGTGAGAGCCCTTAAACCTCACTCCCTAAATACTTGATCGGTTTTTGCTTCCAAATGAACAAACCTGCTTTAGTCATATGTTCCTGCCACTTTGTCTCCACTCTGGTACTATAGCACATTGGGTCCTGTCCCCTACATGATCTCTGCTACTTTCACAAGGTAGGATCCACACAGAGACCAATTTCCTCCTTTTGTATGGGTAACAGATGTTGCTTTAGCTCCTCAAAACTTTGCTAAAGCAAACCAAACCACTTACCATTTAAACAAGAGGGGGTTTACTATACCTAACTCAAAGTATAAAATGTTTCTTTAGGAATGCTCTATGCATTAGCAAAAGTGCCATTCCAGCTGTGGCTGAGTCAGTGACCAGCCCCGACAGATTGCCCCTTCTTGTGTAACTGCTGCATAGTAGATTGTGCTCCCCCTNCCGTCCCCCACAGAATAGAATCCTGAAAGTCTGGTCTCAGATACTGTAGCATTCTTCCTCTGAGATGACCTTTGCTACATTAGCCAATGTCTTTTTGAAAGTTGATTTTATAGTTTTGCCTCCTCCAAATATCACTTACTTAGTCATTCTAAGCAATTGTTCCAAACAGTCCTCCAACCATTAGAAAGCAAGGAGGAAGCAAGGTTAGATATTAGTTTTATTTCAGCTATCTATTCTAATCATTTTTGTTTTTTGTTTTTTTGCAAGCATCGAGTTTCTATACAAGGCTGCTTCAAGTATCAGGAGGTATGGAAATTGTATTGCTTAAAAATAAATCTCTTCTTAGGGCAATTCCATGATTTCTCTTCAAATGAGTCATGTATTGTTTTTCTTCTTTCAATAGCATACTTAGAATCCTACAGCAGTTAATGAATGTAATAGCCTCACCATTCAGAATGGGTAAGGGCCTCTGCATGCTAGAAAAAGCACACAAAGTCTGTTATGGTATCATGTGCCTATCATCATTACTGTCAGAAGAATCCTGCTGCCTGGTAGCTTCATCTAGTTCTGCAAGGATATGGATATTGACCCAGGTTTGCNTCAGTCTTCTGAGTGACCGGTTGTAGACCAANCATTAGCCATCCTCACAGCAGTTGTTAAGAATTGGGTTGATGTATGGCCTTTTCCTCCATTCATTTCTTTCTTGTTAGCCTGCATTGAAAATTGTGGCAGAATTCCCTGATGGAGACAGGACCAATGAAGTTATCATTTAGTATTAGGGAAAGGAAACACCCATCTGACGGTTGTACTCTCTTTGATTATGATGATGTTTGTGAGATCACTGGTAATAAATATCATATTGCAACCATATTTGAGTTCTATTTCTCTGTCCATCATCTCTTTTTTTTGGTGTGTGTGTGGGAGTATTTATATTCTTACAAAAGAGAAAAACAAAATCAAAATGCTTACAGACCGAACTATATTTTTCTCCCTTAAAACAAAAATAGATCATTGAATCCTCTGGACAAATTTTGAAGTTCACTACTGTATCATCAAAGAATAACAATGAACAAAAGGAGTCTGCTCTTTAGATGCTAAAATGTTAGCATCTGGGCATACTTGGGAATCAGAAACAGACACAAATTTCTACTTTTCATCTTGAAATTATATCAAGCCACACAAAAGTGGGACTTGGAGTGGCTTGTAATGCATTAGTGCCCTCCCACTNTATCAACTGAGTCTCTGGTTAAACATTCACCATTCACTTCTCTTTTCTGAAGGTTTTGGTTAAAGATCTCCAATTGTGTGTGTGTGTATGTTTAAGTCACTATCCCTCAAGTCCTTCAAATAAGAGAAATACTGTCATAAAGAACCAAGATACTGTGGTATCATGGTAATGTTAAGGTNGAAGGCCCTTAGGGATCATCATTTCCCTTCAGTTTGCACATGCGCAGGTGCTGAGGCTCTGCTAATGGTGTCCTGCAGCCTGGTGAGGAAGCTGTCTGGAGACCTAAGTCTTCTCAGTTCCAGGTGGGGTGTTGGCAGTTGCCCCTGCCCTGCCAGCTGGAGATCACCAAGATGGATTGTTCCCATGACCATTATGGTGTAATAATATGTTACTCTGAGAGTGCCTTCCTTTCTTGTACTATCCATAGGCAGCTTATGATACTTCTTGGGGGCTTTGACAGGCTGTCTACCTTAGAGGACCAGGCAAATAGCACTGACTTAGTCCTTCATGCCTTTACCCAGAAGGAGATGCATTGTAAGTAGTCAGTATTGTGGACACTTATCATAAGGCTTGGATACTTTAAAAATATTATTTTGAGGATTTTATGCATGATCACTGCATCTACATCATTCCTGCACCCCTCCAACTGCTTCCTTTTATGTGCCTACATACCACTTACCTGCCATATGTGGTTCTCAGGATGGATCCCAGGTCCTCATACATGTTAGGAAAATATACCATTACTGAGCTATACCTCCAGCTCCCTTGTAATGAAATTCTGTTTTGAGATGAGGTCTTGTTANNTAGCATAGGATGGCCTAGAACACACAATGCTCCATTCTTATCCTCCCAAGTAGCTGAGATTACAGNCACACNGTACCTTGCACAGATGTTATTTTTTTAAATGGCTTACAAGTTTGTAAAGTGCTTTTTATAAACTACAATTTTAATTGATAACAATACATTTTATTACAGTTTTGAATTAAGCATACAAAGCAATTGGCTTCATTGCGACATTTTCACACATAGATGCCATCACACTTGATGCTCACTCACCTGCCCACTGTCCTCATTAGGGCCCTTTCTACCTCCTCCTTTNCCTCTTCATTTCTCCATTAATCCTTCCTTCCGCTTTGGTGTCATATATATTGTGCCCNCTCTCCCCTTGTTTTTGACATCTTTTTAATTCTCTCTCATAGACATCTTTCTGCTTTCATGTCACATATATACATATATTTATANACATGTGTTTCTGTAAATTTAAATCTCAATTCCACATGAGATAAGCATACGACATTCATCTTTCTTAGTCTGGTTTGTTTCTGCTGAATGAAATGATCTTCAGTTATTGCTGTTTTTCCTGAGTTTTCTCTCAACTTCATTCTTCTTCATACCAAATAAAATTCCACTGTAGATATGTGCCACATTTTTTTTTATCTGTTGGGTTTTTGATGGATACCTAGGTTAGTTTGGATACTGTCATAGCATATCCACACACCTGTATGAGCAGGTGTCTCTATATCTCTGTAGTTAGCTGACTTAGAATTCATTTAGGTGTCTAACTAGGAGTGTTTGGGCTGAAAATAGAGAGCCCTGTTTTTAATCTTTTGAGGAATCTCCATTCTTATCTACAGAGATGTCCTAGCAGATACATATGTATGTATATGTATATATGTATATACATACATATATACATATGTATGTATATATATGTATATACATACATATGTATATACATATATATATGTATATATATAGCGAACAGTCTATAAGGAGCTTTCCTTCATCCTTGGCAGCATTTGTGTTTGTTTTCTCGATGACAGCCATTCCCACTAGGGTGAGATGGACCCTCAAGAAAATTTATTTTGCATTTTCTTAATGATTTTAAACATATTTTCAAGTTTTTATTGGCTACCAATAATTTATTAGCCTGTTTATTGATTAAATAGTTGGATATTTTGGCATTTAATATTAGGAGTACTTGGTAGGTTCTAGATATTAATTTACTGTCATTTTGTCCATTCTGTTGTCTATTCCCTCTGGTAAGTCAGCGTTCTGTTTGCTGTGTAAAAGCTCTTAAATTTTGTGCTCTCCTATTTCTTCAGAGCTTTAACATGAAGAGATACTGACTTTTGTTAAAGGCTTTTTTTGCATTTACCAAGATAATCACCTGATTTTTGCCATTATATCTATTATGTTCTATATTACTTCTGTCTCTTATACACATCTAGATGTGTATAAGAGATAGGTCAGCGTTCTGTTTGCTGTGTAAAAGCTCTTAAATTTTGTGCTCTCCTATTTCTTCAGAGCTTTAACATGAAGAGATACTGACTTTTGTTAAAGGCTTTTTTTGCATTTACCAAGATAATCACCTGATTTTTGCCATTATATCTATTATGTTCNATATTACTTTTATTGATTTATGTATGTTTAACTGTCCATAAATACTTGTAATGAAATCAACTTTGTCATGATGTATGGTCTTTTTGGTGTGTCTTGAATTTGACTTTCAATAATTTTACAAGGGAATTTTGAGTCTATGTTCATCAGAAAAAGTCATCTATAATTTTTGTTTTTGTTATGTCATAATCTGATTTTGATATCAAGACAATGTTGATTTCATAGAGTACATTAACTGTGTCTCTCCATTTCTACTTTATTGGACTGTTTAGGAGGGTTAGTTCCAGCTCTTCTTGAAAGGTTTGGAATTCCTAAGCTTTTCTTTGTTGGCAGGACTGTATTACTGCCTCAATCTCATG
>LZPO01008410.1:41066-61239 GCA_001675575.1 Neotoma lepida | reverse complement strand
ACAGTGAAAGTCTGTGATAGATGCTGGCCAGCCAGGACTGGTGGGAATGAGGAAGAGGTGACGTGAGCAACAACAATGACCTCCTCCTCAACTTAAAAACTCCCTGTGTAAATGACTAAGTGGGGGCTGGAATACCTGATTAGTGTGCTGCGATGTATACCAGGTATTTTTAGAATCAAAACTGAGTATTCTGATTGAAATTTACTTCTAAGAATTAACACAAAGNAAAAAGAACCTTGAAATCAAATAAGGGCATAAACATGAATGCAGCACTCCTCCTTCTGTGCTGTTCATTATAGGGAAAAAAAGAACTGAAAGTCCATTGACTGCTTATTACTTAAATAAATAATAATAACATTTAGAGTAACACTACCCAGTGGCTGTAAGAAGATAAAGAAAAATGACATGTGCTAACATTCAGACAGGACCATGACATACTGTTAGGTCAAAACCACTTTACAGCTCAGTTCCACCCTGGGTAACACAGGTTATAAATATGCTTTAAAATATCTGGAGAAGAAAGATCAAATATGGGTGGCTCTCTCTTTATGGCGGGATTGAAGCATCCCACTTTCTCTTTAACAGACTTTCATGTTCCCTGAAATGTCTACAAACACAACTATTGCGTGTGTTTGAGTGGGTACATGCATGTATTCTAGAGATTAACCTTAGGAGTTACTAACCAGCTGCCACCCACGTTGGTTATTTGTTTATTTTATAGACAGGAGCTCTACACAGTCCTGGCTGTCCTGTACGTATTATGCAACCAGGTTGGCAGACTCACAGAGATCCCTACCTGCCTTTGCCTCCAGAGTACTGGGATTAAAGGTGGGAGCTACCACACCCAGTCCCACCTTGCTCTTTTAGACAGCATTTCTCACTTGATATGGAAATGACCAATTCAGACAGGCTACATAGCCACTAAGCCCCTGGGATCCTCTTGCCTCTGCTTTCCAAGAAATGGGGTGATAAATATGTGCCCCTATGCCTAGTTCCCCCCCCCCTTTGTTAACACGAGGATTACAGGGATTAAATCATAGTTTGGTCTGTTGTTTTCATGGGAAGCCCTTTGCTCAAGACTGCCATTGCCCAAGATTGTTTTTAGAGCTCCAAAAAAGTTATCTGCATTTTGAAAACAACATTATAATAAAATGTTAATATTAAAATTATTTGGGGACTGGAGAGCTGGGTCAATGCTTAAGAGAGCTTGCTGTTCATGATGAAGATTCGAGTTTAGATCCCAGCATCTACATCACACTGCTCAGCGTCTACAACTCAGCTCCAAGAGATCTGATGTTTCCAGCCTCTACATACACTCACACTCACACACACACACAGAGAAAGAAATCCAAGATAAGGGAACCTAATGTTAAATGTTAAAACTATTTCATATGTAAATGCTGATATGGATACACGAATATCAAATCCGATAGTGTATTTTAATACTCTGGCCTATTTGGTAAATGTGTATGGTGGTGGTTAGTTTTAACTATCAACTGGACACCACCTAGAATTTCAACTGAGGAATTTTTAGATGTGACCCGTCAGCATGTTTAAGAGGGAATTATCTTGATTGTTAGCTGCTGTAGAAGAGCCCGCTCCAGGGTAGATGAGTAGTAAGCAAAGATGAACATAGTCTCTCTTTGTTCTTGACTGTGGATGTGCTGTGACTAGCTGCTTGAGTTCCTGCCTTGACTTCCTCCAAAGGATGGGCTGTAATCTGAAACTCTAAGTCCAGAAGCCTCTCTCTCCCCTATGATGCTTCAAAGTTGGGGTATTTTTTCAAAGCAACAAAAGTGATGTTGGAACAGAAACTGATACTGAGAATGGGGTGTTGCTGTGATAGACCCGACCATGTAACTTTTAGGCCTTAGATTGTTTTGGGAGGGAGGACTGTTAAGACTTTGGAACTGTGAGCTGGAACAGTTGTTGAGGACTGTGGTAAGAGTGTAATGGGCCTTCCTCTGGGAGCCTAGACGACTGGATGCTCAAAGTAATAGCAGCGGTGGAGGCCCAGGTCATGTTTCAGAAGGGAATGAGAACCTCATTGTTAACTGGGCTATTCAGCTGCTATTCTGGCCAAGAATGTGTGTGCTGACCAAGAAGAAGCAGCTGTGACTGTCAAAGAGATCACCACCAGTGAAGTGAAACCTTCTAGGCTTCAGACACAACCAGAATATGTTTCTGGTTGTGATTTGGGATCCGTACACAGATGCTCCCATCCAAGGGAGCAAGGCTCTCTCTTGAGCTGAACTTGACAATGAAAGCAGCATCCATGTGGTGCTGATGTTTAAGGCATGCAAGATATAAGACTGGGTGAAGTCATGGAGGCCAAGTGTCCTGTGCCCAGGCTCGGAGTCCCCGGAGATGTCTTCAGAAGCGACTAGTAAGGATGAAGCCTCGGTTTTGGTGGAGTCTCTGAGGTCCTGGGGATGTTAGGGGCACAGAATGCCCATCAAGAAGAGCTACAGGTGTGCCCTGCCTGTGCCTACAAGAGAAGCTGTGTGTGCTGCTGAGAGCAGAGCGGTGGGGGGTGGCACTGCCCATGCCATTTAGAGCCCAGAAGATTACAAGCTGTATACATCAGACTATGAGCTACACTGATTCACACTGCTGGTTTTGCTTTTCCTTAAGTATGATTATTGTATGTCCCCGTCTTTACATTTTGGAATTAAAAAAATAGGAGCCCACGGTTAAGAGACTTGGGACTTTTAAAGTATTGGAACTTTTAAAGACTATGGGACTTTTAAGGTGGGACCATAGTTTACATTAGGGTATTAACATAAGACTTTGGAGACAAGAGTTGGGAAGTTATGGCTTTAAATGTGTTTATTCTTAAAGTTGACAGGGGGTGGACTGTATTGCTTAGTTTTAACTGTCAACTGATACAATCTAGAACAGTGATTCTCAACCTTCCTAACGCTGCCACACTTTCATACTGTTCCTCATGTTGTGGTGACCTCCAAACCATAAAATTATTTCATAACTACTTCATAACTGTAATTTTGCTACTGTTATGAATTGTAACGTAAATATATGATATGCAGGATATCTGATATGTGACACCAAAGGGGTCATGACCCACAGATTGAGAACTGCTGGACTGTGTAAGAGCAGAAAAGGCTAACTGAACACTAGCAGGCAGGTAACACGGGCGTACGCTTCTCTCTGTTCTTAAACTCGATGTGAGGTGACTGGCTGCTCGTATTCACACTGACAGTGACTGACGGGAATCGAGAACTGTAAGCCAAATAAACCCTTTCTTCACCCATGCTGCTTCTTGTCAAGGTGTTTGTCACAACAACAGAAAGGAAACTAGAGCTTGTATTAAACATATAAATTAAAAAGGACTTGGTTTATCCATATCCCAGTGACAGCAAACATGTTTCAGTAAAGACCAACCCAGGGCCAATGGGGGAAACATGGCGCCTCAGTGTTCAGCTGCCACTATGGTTCAGATTCCATCAGGTGGAGTAAAAGCAGAGCTTCATGTGACATAGGGTTACATTGCTTTCCATGTCCTATCATGTGCACCACGGCAGAGACAGAAGATGACAACTCTGGGTATTGTGGGAGACTATGGAGACCCAGCATCACCCGGACCTGGACAAGGAAATGAGGACACACTCTAAAGTAAGAACCATCTTCTCAAGTTGATGCCGAGTGTGCATGCTCTCAGTCAGGAATCTTCATTTTCCTCCATGTAATTCCTCATGAGATGTTACATGGCATGGTCTGTGCTGACAGGCAGACAGACCTGAAGAAACAGACCCCAGTGGGACCACTGCAAGAATGGTCTCAGGAAAAGGGTCAAAGGTTGACATCTGATGGCAAACCAGAGGGAACACCTTGTTGTGAGTTACAGTTTTTCTTTCTCACTCTGACAGGACTTCTCCTCAAAGGTCTGAACATATGTCCACATCTTAGAGACATGATGCTTCCCATTTAACCTTGGAGTTAGTGAGCCTCCTGCATGACACCAGAAGGACTTTGCACCCCTGGTTGGGAAGGGTTCACTCATTGCCTCTCTGACAATCCCAATGCTGGCACTACTGCTGGCACTAACATGTAGGTGGATCTTTGAAGGGTCATACACTATACTGCACCAAGTTCCCACAAAAAGCCTCCATGTGAAACAAGCAATTCTCCACGTAGAACTAACACTCCTCCTCCTGCTGCAGCTCCTGCAACCAGAGCGAGAAGGAGAGACTTCACCACAGTCACAAGCATGAGGTAGGGGTAGGCTTCACCCTAGGGTCATGGCCACTGGGCCCAACTTAAGCTATTGCCAATATTTCATGACAGGTCTCCATCTTATGTTCACAGCTAAGGCCCATAACCATTTATTTAGTTCTTCAAATCCTTAAGGAAGACAGAGACCACGAGAAATATTCTTAAATTTTAATATATAATAGATTTACATGCACTCACCATCAGGCAACGGTTTGGAGGAACACANGCAGAAACGACAGTCAGATTCCTGGTATTTTCTCTATAAGTTAGGTGCAGGGACAGCTGGTATATAGGGCAAGCAAAGGATCCAGGGTAAATACTAGTTCAGGACTACTGCTATAAAATGACAAGTTCCCTTCACAGCAGCATTTATCAGAGAGCTTTTACTCTGCTAAAGCACAGCCAGTCTCTAGGACACACACTAGACTAGACAGTATTTCCCAGCACTTGATCAAGGTCAAACACGCTCCAAGAGCATTTCTAGGAAATGTGGGGCTGGGGCAGTCTGGAGCGCCACCTCCAGCAATGGTTCATAGCTCCAAGGGCTGAGCTTGTCAGTGTGATTTAACTTCATGACAAGCAACACAGCAGAGAGAAGCGAGCTCCACTGGAGAGACTGGCCAGAACAATTCTAGGATGGTGACTGTCTAATATTATTGTGCAGAGAGTGTGTGTATGAAGGACAGAAGACACCTTCAATGTAGGAACAAGAGTTTTGTCCCCGCTAGAACCATTTCAGCTGGAATCACCCTATCTCCATAACAAAGCACACCTGCCAAAGCATCTCATGGCACTCTGATCAGCTGGCTTCTAGCAATCCCCAGAGTCAAAGAGAAGTGGCCAGGAAGCCCCAAAGTACACAATATTTGGATACTATTCCAGAAACCTAGTGTCATAAACTATTTCCTTCCACTGATTACTGAGGATCTACCAATTTACAGCCCCTGTATTTCCCAGTAGCCAGTATCGTAGAGGTAGAGAGAGTGGGAAACGATTGAAAAGACAAATAAATGACCAGGCACTTAGAAATGTGAAACGGATCACACAGAACAGAATGCTGGCGCTTTGCAATATCACACAGGCTAGAAATATGAGGCCATGCAAATGCTAATGCAACCTGCTTTGCAAACTCGGTAGCCTCCCTGGTTAACTTTTCATAGACACAGGTCCTGTCTCCCTGACGAACTTGCAAGGCTGAGTCTGGGTCCTTTATTTTTTTTTAACGTGCCTACTCTATTGCCAGTCTGCAGACGCTGCTGAATAACTCTCTGCTGAGCAGATAAATGCCTTCATGTTACTGAGTCATAAAAGGATATTTACTTATTTTGTGCTTGCTGCAGTCATGCTGGTGAGAATATTCGGCACCTGATTACAGAATGTCTGGTGTAATCCAGACTAAAGTAAAATCAGTTATTGAGCACGTTGAGAAAAATAGAGCACAAGTCACAAGTTGGTAATTCTGTGGCAATTAATTTTTTTTGTGGGTGGCTTTTTCTGTTACCCCTTTTCTTCCAGTCAGGGTCCCATCAGGAGANAGAAACCACACCAGTGATTTGAATGTAGAAAATTTTAATACAAAGAATTGCTGACAAANGGCACAGAACCTTTTACAAGTGTCAGCTCCAAGTGGGTGGGTGGGTTTGTAACTTGGAGGAAAGAGTTGCCAAACGACACACTTTATACTGCAGAGTTGCAGCAATAAAAGAGAGATACCCACTGGTTATCACCAACAGCCACTACAAAGTCTATAAGGAAATGATTAAATTTTCCATCCATCAGAAGAATGAGAGAGGAGGAAATAGTTGGTACTCCTGGTGCCTCAAGAAGGTGAATCAAAAATAAGGAATGAATAACTGAATGAATATGTAAAAGCTGTTGTACTGTTGTTGCTTATTTTTTAATATATGGGGTGTATGTGTGTGTGTGTAGAGGCCAGGAGACAACCCTAAGGATCCTTCCTCAGGGGTGTGTGTGTGTGTGTGTGTGTGTGTGTGTGTAGGCCAGAAGACAATCCTAGGGATCCTTCCTTAGGTGCCATGTCCAAGTAGGCTAAGCTAGCTGGTGGACAAGCTTCAGGATCCACCCATCTCTACCTTCCTGGTGCAAGCACCACCTCAGGCATGCTTTTTCACGTGAGTTCTGCATGTGAGTTACCTACAGATCTCAGTAACACTTAGCTCTCCTGACACATCTGAGATTCCGAGCCTACTGACAAATTCAGATGAGACATAATCAATCACAGGCATGTCCACTGTGGGAGTGGGACAGACACACTTCTATAACCAACTTCACATTTCTCTTTGTTCTCAGTCTTAATTGGAACACCTTCAACACCTTTGATTTATAGGTAGGAAGACTGGTCCAATGAAAAAAATCAAGTTCTTAATGTCAAGAGTGGCTTGACATTACTATTCCTAGGGTAATCAAGAACACACAGCCTCTACTCCTGTCTTCTATAGGTTCTTGTGTTGATATAAATTATTTGATTCATCGTATGGAAACCAAACGACAACTTACAAAGCAGATTGGATATAAGACAAATACCCAAGGAGTTTCAGAAATACAAAAGGATAAAATTACAATGAAGCTTTGCTATAATGCTACATGAACGACACTGTTGCATTTGTATTCCCCACCCCCTAATGGAAAGAGCAGTTTTACCAAAGGCACTGTAAGGTAAGAGGTGATGGGGATCTGGGGTGAAGCTTAGTGGTAGAGCGTCTTGCCTGCCAAGCCCTGGATGTGATCCCCAGCAGTACTGCAAGAGGTGGGGTGAGATTAAAACAGTCAAAACAAAACTCAGGGTTGAGTAGAAGAGAATTCAGTATACCTGATGCCTGGGAAAGGTGGCACCTTACCCTTAGATACTTGGTGGAGGTCTCTCCCCTCCCCCCTACTTCTCTGGCTAGTTAAGAATGTATAGGACCTCCCTACTAAGTTTGATGAGATGTTCTATGATGTGCTATGCATCTAGATTACAGGAACACAGCCAAAATCACTTACCAGCCACCATGACACCACCCAGATCCTACTGGGAGTCCATCATTTCCATAAAGGCAAAACTTTGTAATTTGCAAATTTGTTCATATCATCTCCTTTTCAATTTTTCTATAGACAATAAAGTTTCCCCTAAAGAGATTAAGTAGGCTGAGAGTTTCTTATCTAAAAATGGCTGAAGCCAGAAGTGTCTCAGATGACGTTTGCTCAGATTTTGGAATACTTATATATTACTAATGTGTTATCTTGGGGTAGGACTCAGATATCAACATAAGATTCATCCATTATCCCTACACCTCTTTTTCTGTTAATCTGCAGAGAAATGAGGGTTATTTAGCTTAGTTTTAGAGACCAANCATAGCGTCTACACGAGCTTCTAGGGAATGGGAGGAGGAAAGGCGAGGAGGCAGGCACAGATACCACGGAGGAGCCAGGCTTGCCGTATTACAACAATCTCCTCTTTCGAGAACTAACTTGTTCCTATTAGACACAATTAACTAGCCCTGGCTGGTCTGGAAGTCACTATGTAGATGGGGCTAGCCTGGAACTCACGGAGATCTACCTGCCTCTCCCTCACAACTGCTAGGCTTAAAAAGGCATATGCTATCACACACAGCCCATTCCCTTCTCCCCTTTTTTGGAACAGTGTCTTGTTATGCAGCCTAGGCTGGTAATAGATTCCTGATTCTTCTGCCTCTGTCTCCTAAGGACCCAGATCACAGGTACATGCCGCCATGCACTATTTTATATGCATACTTTCACTGGTAATCTCTTGCTTTCAGTATACCCCCATTTTCATTGTCATGAGGTCAGGTGTGGATTTTCCTTTTCCTGGCATACAAAAGATGCTCANCCATTTTGGATGTGGGGTACTTTATACTTTCACATTCACACAGATGATATAGATACTATAGATAAAGCATCAGATTCAGTAGTGTTATCTTGAAAATAAAATAGGCATTAAGACTAAATGACTAAAAATGACAACAATACTCCCCAAGTTATGATTTTTTCTTCAGAAAATATCCTGTCAGAATCCTTACATTGCTGCAGAGATCACACCTGCCATGGNAATTACTGGATCCAAGACATTTCAGCAAGTTTATTAAATGAATGCAGTAATAGACCCGAGAGAAGATCGAGAGGCTCACGGTGATCTACAAAGCCCAGGCAACCTGTCACTGGGTAACTGACTGGCTCTAGCTTCCAGGATCACATGTTCAGGCTCTGTGCCATCTCCAGAGCTGTGGGACTGTTAAAATGCCAAAACAGGAAATGTCACTTCTCACTCTAACTCTCTACTCTACTGTGGCCTCTGGCCTTGCCTTAAACTAGTTTCTCATCTACCCCAGACAACATCATCAGTCTCTCCTTCAAGGGGAAGCCTTCTAGTCCTAAGTAAAGCTGTAGGCAAGTCAACTGGCATATGTCTAAAGGGAAGTAAAAACCAAATTGAGGCTTTCCATGCTAAGCTTGTAGGATGAGTCTTCCATCTTCAACAGTGTCGTTTATAGCTGTTGATTTCAGTTGTCTGTACAAGAAGCTCATTTTTGGTGATACAACAGCAATCTTGAATTCTTTGAATTTTATCTGCTAAAATGTATTTTAAAGCCTAATAAAACTATGACAAAATTGCTTCAAATTATTCACTGAAACATTTATCTAGCTGTTTGGCCATGGTGGCTGATACAGATACCCAGAAAAACAATGAATTTCCTCCTTGACAATGACTAAAGCATATTATCTTAGTGCAGTTCCAGTCATAAATATCTATGGACAACTGTTTCCTCCCCCAAGATCACAACTCCAAGATGACTTTGCTTCTTCAACTGAAGTATTTCTTTTTCTTAAACTACACTGTTTAAGTAATAAAGACTTCTTTACTACAGAACTAAAGCATGCTAATTGCAAGAAATTATAAAATATCAGTGGGGAAAGCTATGAAAATAAAAATTTATTACATTGTCCATAGATAAACAACCTTGACACTTTGGTTAATAATCCACTTCTAGGTATTGGTTTTTTTTTTTAAGAAATTAACCTAGTATAATATGATAGATAATAATTCAATTAGTCTACATCTTATAAAAATATCTTCAGAGGTCTGAAGTTTTGACATGGTGGGTCACACATGACCTTATACGTCTTACCAGGTCCAGGCTTCTCCACTACTAGCAGTATATGGAAAGGCCTCTTCCCAATGTAAAGCTGACTTGAATTCTGTTCTTCACTGAAGTGATCACAGTAAAGCAAGAAACAGGCTCAAGTCTATGACTGGAAAAGATCCAGTGAACTGGCCTGCTTTTTTCCACAGGCCTGACATCACTAGGAAAACGGCTTCACAGGCCTGGTGCACACTGGGGACTCCATTGTCATTGATTAAGCGAATGATTGCACGGATACCTACATAAAGCCTAGGTCATTACCAAGAGAAAAGCATTTCCAGAGAGCAAGACTGAAAAGCCTTTAGGTTGGACTTTTACTCTCTAGGAGGGTTTTGACATCATCTCCATTAGTGTTTTCTGGAAATTCTAAAGCGCAGGGTGTCATCTCTAAGTCCCACACTGGACAATAACAAAGTGAAAGACGAGAACACGTGCCAATCATGGCAACAGTGCTGGAGGGAGAAGAGCAGAACTTCCTACANTGATCTCACCAGGACACTATCCCTGAGGGTACCAGCTGTGAGAAACAGCCAAATCACAATGTCTTTAACTTTTGTCATTTGTAACTTGAAGAAATCCTTATAAAGTTTGTCTCCCCCCCATGCCCCCCACCAAGACAGGCTTTCTCTGTTTAACAGCCTTGGCTGTCCTGGAACTCACTCTGTAGACCAGGCTAGCCTTGAACTCACAGAGATCCACCTGCCCCTGCCTCCCAAGTGCTGGGATGAAAGGCGTGCGCCACCACCACCCAGCTAAACGTACTACAGCTGCCCCTTCTAAATGCCATAAGGAGTATTTAGTGCTCTGGCAAGACATGAAGTCAAGACCTCCTTCTCCATGGCTGAAAGCGGTGTTGTGGATGGCATGCATCCTATCACAGAGGACGGCCCATGCCTGAGAACTTGAGGGGGATGTCTAAGCAATACAACATAGCAACCAGAAGTGGGCAAGATTTATCTCTGCTAATACAGGCAGTGTACTACAGTCTAGTACATTGTTGGCTCTATAGTTTGGATAGGGTCTTTTTATGTAGCCTTAGCTGTTCTGGAACTCTCTATATAGAAAAGACTGGCCTTGAACTAATAGTGATCTATCTGTCTCTGCTCCCAATGTTGGGATTAAAGGTGTGCAACACCATGCCAGTTTATAGTCTGTATCTTGAAGCCAGCCAAAGGCTTACATGTTAAGAGCCCACAGGGAGGAGCTATTGGGAGGCCATAGAACCTGGAGGAGGGTGCCTTGCAGGAACACTGGGGATGTGCCCTAGAAGGAGACAGCAGGACTCTGATCTCATTTCTCTTTTTGTTCCTGGCATGAAGCCAGCAATTGTTGTCTGCCATATACTCCTGTGATGATGTACTACTTCACCACGGGCTTCCAAAAGTAGAGGCCAATCAATTACAGACCTCAGCCTCCAAAACTGTGAGCCCCAGGAAACCTTTAGTCTTCACAAGATAATTTTCTTGGGTGTTTAATTACAGCAGGGAAACTAACTAACCCAACTGATGACATTCAAGAGAACTTAAGGAGCTCAAATTCTAAGTAGACGGTTGGAGAGGTACATTCATTCATGCCACATACATATGGGGGGAGGGAGGGAGAGAAGGGGGAGACATGGGGACAAGAAATGTTAAGGAGGGAGATGAAAAATCTGTGGTGGTGGCGGTGGTGGTGGTGGAGAACATGGAAGAACTCCCTTCATTCCTTTGGGCCTTGTGTTAGAAATGCCTGTGATAGCAGTGGGTCTCCTACTTTTACTGTCTGCANTAGGACACCAGCTTGGTAAGTCAGAGAAAGAACTTGGCTAGTGGATCATATTAGGTTGGGCAGGCTTTTAAAATGACTTGAAGTTACTATGTAGGCTTGGTAGCAGGTGCACCTGGACTGCTCTGGCCACGACACGCCTCCAATACTGGAGAATCAGTGAAACACTAAAAACAAATCTGATATTCTAGAACCCGAACTTAGACTGTTAGATAATCAGGGTGGGGGACACTGGCTGTACTTTTATTTATGACTTTAGTGCAACAGGATTCTGTGCCAAGGGTGAGAGGAAATTAGATTCAAAGTGTGAGCAACTCTGTAAAATGTTGGTGTGCTTAAGATTTCCCATCTTCTTGCACAATTACATCAAACCTCTGTGTGCAGTTGAGAAGCAGTGCGGCTCCTGGGGGATGAGGTTTCTAGGCTGCCCACTTCCGCATCGCCCAGGACTCCATCTCGGCCTGTGTGCTTCGTTCTCTAGTGATAGGTGTCATGCAAAAGCAGACACAGATACTCTGCCACCTGGCCTGAGCCTGGTGCTTCATTCTCCACCTGTCATTAAAGTGCCATGAGTATGAAGAGAAGAGGGTCTGCAGAAGACTGCAGGGGCCTGAAATTTCCTTCTGGATCCAAAGAGATGAAAGAAACCAAGAGTCACTACTGTATATCCCAATCTAGGTCCGACCCTTCCAGGGACACCTGAAACTAGGAGAGGAAGGGAGCTAGGTGACAAGAAGAGAGAGGGGGGGGGAGGGGAAGGAAAGAGAGGGGAAGAGAAAGGAAGGGGAGTGTAAGAGAAAGTCAGGTATGGCGCATTGTGATTATCATGTAATCCTAGTACTCGGGAAGTGGAGGCAGCAGATTTCTCAATTCTAGATCAGACTTGGCTACAGTGTTAGACTTTGTCTCAGAACAGCAAAGAGATAGCTCAGCAGCTAAGAGCACACACAGCTCTTCCAGAGGAACTGAGTTAGGGTCCCTGCACCAACACAGTACCTCACAACCATCTGTAGGTCCAGTTTCAGGAGATTTGCCTTCCTCTTCTGGCCTCTGTGGGCATCAGCTATNCATGTGGTGTATACACAAACATACAGGCAAAACACATTTAAAAAAAACACTAAAGAAACAAGACGGAGAGAGAAGGAAAANGGAAAGGGGCTGAAGTATAGGGCTAGGATTTTGTTCAAGCTTATTTATCTTATTTTGCTCTACCCTCACCAACTCCTCTAGAAGAACTCTATTGTGACTTGAGGAAGGGGCAGGACTCTGTTGGTGCTAAAGGTGACGAGGATTTGGTAAGGGTTGACTTGCCAACACTTCAGGAGTTTAACTTATGGGTGTGCACTAAGAACAATGCAAGGAGAAGGCTTCCCGTGTAAAGGAAGAGTCCCGACATGCCACGGGAAGATCAGAACCTCAGGGCTGACTGCTCAATAACTGAGAACACAAAATGAAGGAAGGCTGCCAAGAAACAGGACTTAGGAGGGAACTATTTTAAAAAGAGATTTTATAGGAGCAAAAACCATGGTGTGAAGAACAGCAGAGCACCACAAAGATAGTGCTGTGGCAGACAACTGAAAAGCTTGTGGGTCTCTTTGCTATGTTTGAGAAAAAGGTGGAGGAGAAAGGGAAAATGTCACTAAGGCAATCTAGGGTATCCACCAGAGTTAAAGGAAGTCTTCCCAGAGCATGCTATGACACTTTGGTCAACTTAGAAGATGGCTTGAGAAACTACTGGTTACTCCATGTGACATGAGCAGCTCCCATATTTATATACATTATATTGTCCATCTCCTACCTAAGCCTAATGGGCAGCAGGCAGAGCTTACGATCAGCAGGTCGACCCTGTGTTGTAGCCACTGTCCTCTCCAAGGGGTATTGATGGAAAACAGCAATAATGTATTCTGTAGGTAAAAATTATTCTGTAGGTAAAATTTAGATTACCACGAGTTTATCAGTGAGTATCATTTAGCAATGAGTATCACAGAAAATGTCCCTTGACAGAGATATTAATGGGCTGGGGTATACCTTACTGGTAGAGTGTATGCCTTCCAGTGGAAAGCCCAAGTGTGGGTCCCAGGACAGGAGAAGGAGGAAGAGGAAGAGGAGAAGGGAGAGGAAGAAGAGCAGCAGTAGCAACAGAGAAACATTCTTAGTTTTCTGTTTTATTTATTTTAATTTTTAGAAAGCTNTTAAAATGAGGTAACAGTTACCTTAAGTATATATATGCTGAGTTAGCACTTGACCAGTAACTGAAGATTAAAAAAATGGTGAGATAATGTTGGTCCCTTGGCATTGGACAATGGAGGATGAGCTCTACCTTGCTGGCAAACAAAAAACAAACCTCAGAATAAACAATACAAAAGTAGGGGAAGTTTGAAGCAAATGCATTTTAAGTGGACAAGGAAAAAAAAAATCAATGAATATGTGGGAAAATCCCATCCACATGATTCCTTTAAGAAAAGAGACAGCTCTTTGTGTGGCCTATCATTTCAGAAGATGGTTTTGAAAAATAATAATGTTCACTGTGTAGAAAAATGGTTTATGCGCTTTGTGGGAGACCAAACTCATTTCAGGACAGTATTAGAAATAGAGCTGGAGAGTTTTTAAGTGGTTCATTCTCTTAGGACNATGTGGGTCCACTGAGAGGGGATGCTTATGGTCGGAGAAATCCACCTGCAGCATGGTTTGGGACCAGACTAAAACTTCTGCATTGCATTCACAGGGGGATGGAGAGCAACTGTCACCTTCTGAATGAGGCCATGATACACACTACTAGCATGGCGGGCGGGGGGTGGGGTGGGGGCTGGGCTCAGAGCTTTCATCCTACAGGAGCATTTCAGACACCTGAACAACGACCAAGCATGGAACACTGACAACTTATAAGAAGCGTCAAGCTCAACGNTCATGATTAAGCATATCAAAACCCACTAATAGAATTGTAAAACTAGTTGAAGAAATCATCAAATTCTTCTTTGGCCTGGTCTTACATGCAAATGATGCAATGATGAACTGTGAAGTTTTATTTTTTCTAAACAGTCACATCATGTAACTGTGGCTGATCTGGAATTCATTGAAGGCCTCAAAATCTGAGAGACCCAACTGCCTCTACTTCCCAAGTAGTGGGANTAAAGGTATGTACCACCACACCTGGTAGACCATGGCAAATTNTGACACAGCAATGGCAGGGCAATATATGAACTGAAGTTCTATATACCTTTCCTGAACTACACTTGGAACCTCAATTTGTTGCATGGTATGGCTGAAAAAAAAAACAAAAACTGCTAGGGTAGCTGTGAAGTGCCTGCTTTATTTATTTATTTTTAATGAAGATAATTTTTCAACTAAATCAGAACAGAAAGAGTAAGTATGATGACGTTCTCCCATGCGCCCAGCTCAGCTTCAGGACTGGTCCTTTCTTGCCCTTACAAGCCTCCCTCTGTGCTGAAGTCCTCAAATGCTTCACATGCATCTCTCTAAGAAGAGGGGGTCCCTTCAAAAATCTCTTAAGTGGTTCCCTCAGTATTTTCATGGACTACTTTAATCACGGCAAACATTTAAGCGGGGCAGAAAATTTAGCGGGGCGGGTGGGGAGGCGGGGAGGAAGCAACAATGAAAAAGGAAGCCTCCCCCATAATCTCCAAAAGCAAAGCACTTCAACTAGCATATAAACAGCCCATCTGTCCAGGGCTCTCTGCAAAACATGCANATGCACCGAGGAAANGCCTTCCGTTATTTATCCCATAATGTCTTCACTGGTATTTATCCCATGGCTAAAATGGCCAAGNGTTTAGCCAAATCAACTAAAAACTAATGNNGTGAAAGCTCAGGGACACAGATTTTGTGGCCAGTGCTCCCATGTGCTTCTCGTGTCAGAGAGGAGAGCAGAAAGCCTCCCAGGCAGATCCAGGCTGTGTCTAGACTTACTTTCTAGACCACTGGCAAGGAAGGAAGCTGTCACTGCTGTTTATTCTGGGGACACTAGACATGGGAAGGGACAGTCACGCCAGAGGAGGGCCGGGTGCTCACTCTGTGGTAAGGAAATTGCAGAGGACAAAGGAGGATCCCATGTCCTTGTCTGAAGTCACATTACTTTCAANGGACAAAAGCACGGTCAGATGACTAGGGCAGGAACAAACAGCCAATTGCTGCCACACAGGAGGGAAAAACACCTGCCACATGGCCTTCCAAATTCTTCACACACAGGAACATGTATCATGGCATGTGAACATTTGCTATGCACTCAACAGACCCAACAGCTATGGTGACCAGGATGCTCATCCACTTACTAGCCACATGGAGTTAATGGCTGGATTCCAGTTGCCTCATCTAAAATGAAGCTTCTACATGGATGTATCTCATTCATCTATGTCTGCTTCAGTCACTTGATATTAAATGCTTTGATGGAAACCTGGTAAGGGCAAACAAGCATATAGTTCCTAATTGCTATGTTTGCCTATGGCATTCATTGATAATGTGCCTCATGCTATCAAAAGTCTCNGTGAAACATCATTNTAATGAGTACTTAGTATTCCGAGGTCAAGAATGGTCTAACTCAGTTCCAAAGTGTTGAGTGCTGGAGTCCTATACCTACCTGCCAGAACCTGACACATGTGCAACCTTCAAATTCCCCCCACCTATCCTTCCTCATTCCTGCCTCTTGAGTGCTGGAATTATAGGCATATAACAAGACCCAGCTGGAGCTTCAGTTAATTTTATTAAGTTAATTTTCAATCTTAAAATACCNTTTTTGAAGGACGGGTAATGGTAACAAGTAAGGGCTACTATTTTTTACTTACTTGCTTACTTACTTACATGTTTGTTTTGTGGTGAGGGCTTGCTTCAGCCAGAATCAGTGATCAAAGTGGACAAAGACACTTGAGAATCCCGAGTGAATCCAGCCTTGGATTCCAGGGTTTCACTCTAAATCACATGTTCAGGCAAATCCTCTGTACAGAGGCAGACCCCAGAAAAGAGCCTCAATGCAGCTCTATGAAGGACATTCCTCCATTTTTAGAACTTGTATTATATCTATTCACTTATTTCTTGTGTGTACTCATGTGAGTGTGTGCACTTGTATCAGAGGACAACTTATAGGAGGCAGTTTTCTCCTTCCATGTGGGTCCAGGNGGTGGAACTCAGGTTGTCAGTCTTGGTGGCAAGTGTCTTCATAAGCTGTGCCATCTTACTGGCCCAGAAGATTTCTTAAATGCAGTGATATTTGGAGCAAATCAAAGAAAGAGTTGTATGTGTAGACAGGTGGCATGGGGCACCACTGAAAAGTCATCATGAAGGATTTTGTCCACCCTATGATTCTGAGATCTGCATGCTGCCTCTGAGATGTCACACTCCCATCCCTACAGTCCCAGCACATGTTCTGGCTGTGACCTTTAAAGTTCCATTTCTGTCACTTCAAGCATGAAGACTAGGTCCTACCAAACTCAGCTGTCTATCTTCCTGAGATTAAATACAAAATACTTACCATATGTTCTAGAAAATCCTCTGACTTTGTCTACTCAGGAAAACCCAAGAGAAAGCTAACACTAGAGAAAAACCAGGTTTCCTGAAAAGCAGAGACAAACTCAGGAATGCATGCTGATGGGTCTGGATCCAATGCTGTGATACCAGGCATGTCAGTGAACACCTGCCCTTCCCCTGAGGTTTATTAAGAACTGGGTGAGCATCACAGAGCTGGCATGGGTCTGAGCTAGGTCTTGTCTTTTGCATGTATGTTGTGGTTGTCAGCTTGGGATCTTTGTGGGATTCCTAANAGTGGCAATGGGGGTGTCTCTGACTCTTTTGCCTGCTCTTGGGACCCTTTTCCTCCTGCTTGATTGCTTCCTTCAGCCTTGATATGAAGGTTTGTGCCTAGGCTTACTGCATCTTATTATGCCATGTTCGGTTGATATCCTGGGAGGCCTGTTCTTTTCTGAAGGGAAATGGAAGAGCAGTGTATCTGGGGGAGGTGAGATGGGGTGGACCAAGACGAGTGTAGGGAGGGGAGGCAGTGGTCAGGGTGTATTGTATGAGAGAAGAATGAACAAACAAACAAACAAACAAAAAACTAGGTGAGCATGAAAACGCTTAAAGCCAAGGTAGAGAGCAGAATGATATTCATAATGACTACTTGCCTACTTAAGTATCAAATACTGCAATGTAGGTAAAAGCACTAAATAAAATTTCAAGGATTATAGAAAAATAAAGTGATATTAAATATTTTTCAAGTCCTTTCAGCAATTATTCACATGATTGCAAAGGGCCACAGCGAAGATAATCTGAGGCAGTGACCACTCAAAGCTGCCCAATGTGATGTTGCTCATTACGACTCAGAGGACTCACTGCTTACTTTAAACCATTTCAAAACATTTCACTAAAAGTACTTTTGAAAATCCCCAATGCTGCCTCCGCCTAAAGCAGATGTTGTGATCTAATGTCTGGCCATGCTTCTCATCTTGCAAAAGTTCTTAACACTAACAATATACTTGGTGTGCCTTACAACAGAAAACTGAACAAGGACTGAAGAGCAAAGCATCACAATTTGTCTGTTACGAATGTGTAATCTAATCAACCTGTTTGAAAGGAGAAAAACAGAGCAGAATAATGGAAACTGCACAGAAGAGAAAGTTTCTAAGGCTAGAAAAAGTTTCTAAGGCTTCTGATCATTAGTATANATTTATTTATTCTGTATATAATTTAAAGTTATTCTCACTGGTATTTAACACCCACACTACAGTGTACTTAACCACTGAACTGCTGGGATTTTTGAAGTTCTATTTTTAAAGCATGTAAGAGTGACATTATTCCCTATCAGGAATACTGTCATCAAGTTGCTTTCTGGCAGATCCTAATATGCCCCAGCATTTTCTAATTTTGGTAAAGGTAGAAGAAACATCTTCTGTCCTCAAAGAAAGGGGTGCCCTTCGATTCACATTCATATACCAGTAATACAAGTATGTCAGAATGTACTGTGATGCACTGTACATTCAGAACAATAGTCCTTTAAAAACCATAAGGTGCTGCTGTGGGCCTTTTTGGTTTGCATTTCCTGGACTGGCCATGGGTCTGGAGTAACATTGCCTTTGGCAGAACATCCTGAACCACATTTGATGGGAGGCATATTCTCCCTTCTCAGCCAGAAGATTGCATGAGTAAGAGCTAAAGGAACTGCAAAGGCCGTCCTGACCAAGCCTATTTTATACTATTAGATTTTTACAACCATGTCTCCTTTATAGCACTAAGTGGCAGGAGGCAATCACTTACTAAGAGACTGGGAGTTTGCCCTTCACTTAAGTGCTGGCTGAATGCTTCTTTACTGTCTNTAATAGTGAGTTTCTAACNGTGTGATCTTAAGTGAGTCTGGCCCCAGAGTTTCACTTTTAAGGTGCTTGGGTTTTTGTTTTGTGTTTTTGAGGTAATCTGCTAAACTTTATATTTAAAAATCCTTATATGATACTATAAGTGGGATAGGAATGGAAAGTCTTGGGAATTATAAATTGTAATTGAGTGCAAAATATGACTGGCATAAAGGCCAGTGAAGACAGAGGCCATCTACCTAATTTGTTCTTTTGTTCAGATAATTGTAACTGGGCTTCTGTTTGGTCATCAATCTGTCCTCACACACAAAGGTGGAGAGATAATAGGTTACTGTGAGTAGGGACAGTAATTTTTACATGAGACACCTACAGATTATCTTGTACAAATACACTAATGAAATCTCCCCAGAGTTCAATCCATGGGTTCACAGGTTTATAAGACAGGTGAAAGATTAACTTATACACTGGAAAGTGGCCAGTTGTATCTGAAGATATAGCACATGACAACACACAAACTGACCATCACTATCCTCTCTGGCTAGCTCCCAATAAATAAAAATAGAGCCTAAACAAGGTAGAAGGCTCATTCAATAAAGTCATGTGATGCATACAGACAGGGAGAGAAACAAATACAACAAGGGTGAACATCAAATGAGGAAAGTGGCAGGAAGTGAGCTTAGAAAACTTGGAAGTGTCCGAACAACAACAAGGGTGCTTCAACAAGCCCAAGTGTTGCTCACCAAGCCCCACCTAACTCTCCTCCCTACTCTAGAAGTACTATTTTCATTAGTCACCAAGTTGCTTCAAATACAGGCTCCCAGAACCTGAAACTAATTTTCTTTCTCCTGGATAAGAACATAAAATCCTTACAATCTTGGTAATAGAAAGAGATTGTTTTTCCCAAGGTTCCAGCCATTACCATTTCTTTTCTTTATAACCAAACCNTTTCAGTGCACTACCCCTTGCCTTTCTGCAGAGGGTGCACTCACCTAAGTTTGCTTAAAATGCTAACCAGGTTAGCCACTTTGCCTCTTGACATGACTCCCCCAGAAACGTCCAGAATTGGTAGTTTTCAAGGCTCTTTGAATGTCAAGACTCCAGCAATGTCAGGATTGTTTCCAGCACTTGTGTTTTTTCTCAGCCCCCAGTGACCCACAGTTCTCCTGAGAGGCCATCAGTGTGCTGTTCCCTTTGAGGGACAATCCCACAACATTCAGTTNGAAATACTTCCCTTTCAGCTGACCTTAGCTCAGTCCTATGGTCTTCAGGACAGTGTCTCCTATGCCAAATTGGGCCTGTTGACATCACAGGTTCTCAAAGCACCATGTGACTCCTTCCTTCCCTAGACCTAATTCAAGTTTAATATAGGACCATTGCTACATGTGCATATGTGTGCACATACTCATCTGTGTGTGGGTGCGTATGTACGTACATACCAATGTTATACATGTGGAGGCCAGATATCAACCTACAGTGTCCTTCCTCAGGGTCTTTATTTCTTATGTACTGTCCACCTTGCTTTTAGAGATGGGGTGGACCGAAGCTCTTCAAATAGACTAGCCAGCAAACTCAAGGGATTTGCCTACCTCTGTCTCCTGAGCTCTGAGATTACAAGTGTGTGCTCCTGTGCCCCAGGTTTTCAGATTCTGGAATTGAATCTTGGTCTTCATGCTTGTCCATGAAACACTTCATTAACTGAGC
>LZPO01008410.1:17899-28978 GCA_001675575.1 Neotoma lepida | reverse complement strand
TAGCATGTAAGAAAAAGCAATGGGACTTAGACATAAAACTCCTGGCTTAGAACACTCTGGGTTATAGGAGACAATGGCCATTCACACCCCCTGTGAGAAAGCCAGGCCTGTCCTNAGTTATTTGGGAGTGGAGGGAGTCACTANGGAGTGACTAAGATTTCCAGGTCTAAGACAAGAAGAGTCTCTGACAAGTATCAGAACAAATGGCTTCAGCAATTCTAAACTACCACTTAATGTGCAAAAGTGAAGTACTTGGTAACCGTCCTTGAAGTGCAATGATTTAATTAAAATAGATTTTCACATGGTCACATTCAAAGAACTCAAGTCTNTTAATTATGTAATGCTTTGCCAATAATTAAACAGTCCTCTGTAACATCTACTAGGAGGGAACAGGCTATTTGCAGACAGGCGATGTGCTGAAAACACCTGATAAGGCAATAAATTGCATGTTGTACATCCACAAATCAGCTCCAAAATTGCATCTGAATATTAAGAATGACTCTGGCTTTCACTTAATGGTAAGTTCTATGAAATCAATTAACTGTTAAAATAGCTTAATTGGAACATATGTATTTTAATTTTTGTGTGTGTATAAAAGTCTTTTTAATCAACCCCAAACATTCTGAAATTCCATTTCTAGGTAATGTAGTGAAAGAATTGAACTTCTGACAGGAGAAAAGCATGGATGTGGAAAATGTNAGAAGGTGTTAGGCAAACGGCACACCTCGCGAGNAGGACAGGACGATCATATTGGTTTACTGTGATTATGCTGAAAAGCAATCTAAAAGTGAGGTTCTTCAGCACAAGTGCATGTTTTCAGACACAAAGACAGTTCTGGGAGAATTAACATACCTGCCTGGGGGTATCCGGGGGTAGGGNGAGCAGGGAAACCACTGAGTAGGCAGAGGTGCATGCTGCAAGTCTTGATGACCAGAGTTTGACTTCTGAGACCAAGGCTCATAGTGGAAACAGAACAATGCTTTCTGAAAGTTTTCCTCAGCCTCCATACCCACGCCATCTCTCTCTCTGTCTCTGTCTCTGTCTCTCTGTCTCTGTCTCTCTCTCTCTCACACACACACCCCAAACAAACGAACAAATGCAATAAAAAGAAAAATGGTGGGGGAAATTTTGGCAGTTGAGTACAATTACTGATTCCTACCCCTGCCCTCTACTTCACAGAACTAGTGGGGAAAAAAATTAGAGCTAACTATAGCTATGATAAATAATTTATTGTTAAGAACAGCAACAACCAAAAAAGGCAGATAAAAACTCCTTGGGAATGTTTTTTAAAAATACCTATTGAGGTCACCACGAATAAAAGCGTGATTCATGCTTTAGTATTGGTAGTTGGTTTTTAAAAAGAGTGGAAGAAAAGAAAAACAGAGAAAGGACAATTCCAAAATTCATAACTGCAAACTACATGCTCTTCAAATGAAATACTCATTGCTGTGAAATTGCACGAAAGATATAATTTCACTTGGTATNTTATCTCCTGGACATGGTCTGACTTCCCTTCATCCTAAGGACAGAACGGCAGTCACTTCTGAAGAAAGGATCCAAGGGCCACCCNTTTCTAGAAATTGCTGCTCCTGATTACATGATGGTAGATACAATGCTAGGTTTCCTTTGACACTTTCATGGGGCCTGGCACAGCAAAGGTGTCGAATGAACACTGCAGAGTGAATGANTAAGGCAGCAAACGAGCCCAGGAATGAAGAAGGGGAATCTGAAGGAGAGAAACAGAGATGTAAATGACAACACAAGCAGGGAAAACCAGAAAGACCAGACGCACAAACNCAGAAACAACCCTCAGGATCACAGGACCTCAGAGAGCAGATAACCAAGAGGCAGCAGAGCAAGCCAGCAGGTCGGCAAAGGGACTCAAAGCACATTCTTCACCTATTGTTGACAAANATGAAAGCACTTTGGTAAGAAGCATTACAGAATAATTCTCAGGCACAGATACACACAGCTCATACAGCCTTGGTACTAAAATATTCCTTTGGGCCTCTGAATTCAGTAGTAAAGAATTTTAAGGCTTGCTCTTTCAGGATTGCAGATACAAATACAGAACTGCGTCCCCTATAATACTATGTTACATTAGGTGGTTCGATGATGCCCTGTCGGGAATCATCAGTTAAAGCGCGTCACGAGACTCACGAGTCACGGGACTCATATCACTTACATTCAAGGTCTGACTATCTCAAGGGTCATGCACTTCTGATATAACCAGTATTTTTATGGGTGACACACAAANAGCCATTTGGACAATGCTTTTCCCAAACCACAATTCACAGACGGTGTGTGAAAGCTCTGTGGGATTTCCTCTAATTGAACGCTATTGAACACTTATTTGATGAGCAGCAACTAAGGCAAAGCATTGGTGTGAGGGCTCGAGAGAGATGGGTCGTTAGAAAGAAAAAGAAAAGCAGCCATGGGCCTCTGCTTCGGAGAGTTCACACTCCACTCTTCCAGGAAATGCACCTCCCAGTGAAAATTTCCAGTACTCATTCACTGACAGACCATCAGGATATTTCACCACAATCAACTTTGAAGAATCTCAATTAAGTATTTGCACAGGCAACTTACAAAGCTAGCCACATACAAAAGAAACAATGACAAACAGGCCCCCTGACCCACAATGAGCTCATGGCACAGAGGGCAGAGGAGGCAAGCAAAATAACAGTTTCTACATAAGATGGAAGGCTAGGGGCCACAGCAGGTCAAAAGAAGGACAAGTCATATCTGCCTCTGATGGGTGGGGGAGCGGAAGGTGAAGGTGGGGACNTGTAGAAAAAGGCTTTGGAGCCAGCCCTGGATGGATGAGTCACCAAGAACTTCTCCTGCCTTCTCCGTGTCTATAAATAATCCCAGGTGCTGCCATTTCATTTAATTACTAAGCCTCTCCAGATGGAGAAAAATAATTAAGCAGTCTGTGGTGCCGACATGATATAAAGAATAGGTTAGCAACTCGTGAGACATTTGAATTCTGATGTTCCTTTTCAACTATGAAGTAAGGGCAGAAAGGAAAAGGGGTAAAGGACACCACAGACCTTAGGAAAACCCAAATAAGTGTAGTCAAATGCTAGGCAGACCTGAAACAGAAATGGGAAAGTAGTGGGACCGTGGAAAGCAGAACTGCTAAGATGAAATGGACAAAGTACACTAAGAGTTCCTGATGATGGGCTGTCAAAAAGAAATACTTCAGAGGGGCTGAAGGGACAGCTCAGCAGTGAACAGCACTTGCTCTTCCAGATGACTCAAGTTCTTCCAAATGAAATGGCAGCTGTTCACACCAGGCAGCTCACAATCAGCCTAACTCAGGCTCACGCTTGCGCTCTCTCTCTCTCCCTCTCCGTCTCTCTCTTCCTCTCTCTGTCTCTGTCTGTGTGTGTGTGTGCACACNTGTGGCAGAGGGTTCTAACAACCTCTTTTGGCCTTCACAGATTCTTGTACCAACATAGTATACACATAAATTTAAAGGTTTAAAATAAATGTTCAAAAAGGAGAAATACTTCAAGAACGCTTATTTATATACAAGCGCAACATAACATCTTTACTTCTTAGAAATACACTAACTGGCTGTGTCTCTCCTGACATGGGAACCATTTTATATCTTTGCATTCAGAACAGATTTAGAGGAGACCCTATCCAAAGACTGAAACAGGAGAAAAAAGTGTCTAACTCTGGTTGGCCCTTAAAGCCTTACGCATTTACAACCCTAAAGTTCCCTGGACTCAATGACAAATGAAGGAAACCTCTAACATGCACATGTAAGACAGTGGACGTGATGGATATGACTGGGACATTTCACCAAAATAAAATCAATAAAGTCAACAGTCTTCAGGTGTTCTGTGCAAAAGCAGAAGAAAGCAAATCTATAAGACGGTGGCAGCAAGCTTCTGCTCGGCAGACTGAAATCCTTCAGGTGGTCACATGGCTAAAAAATACCTCCTTAGTCCTGGTGGGAAACAGGAAAGTATGGAATGAAGACTGCTGAAGAAACAGCTGTAAGTGAGAAACCAGAGAGGACCTAAGTTAGTGGTTGTGATCCAAGACAACCCTACACAAAGCATGGTTATCCTGAATTCCAGATACTCTCCTCTCAGAACTTCAAGTGAAGCCAGTTAAATCTTTAGTGTATTATTTTTAAAAGCAAAATATCCTTCCACTAATTGCCCAATTATTCTCCTGATTGTAGCCCATGTACTATGAGTATATTCTTACTTGTTTAACCAGATAACCCATGGAAGGCATTACAGTAAGAGAATGACTTAAAAGAGTACTTTAATAGTTTTCAGAGCATTTTACATTTTTATCAGCATTCAAACAAGGTTAACAATAGAGAATATTCAAAGTTCTACTCTAAAAAACAAGACAATTATTTTAATTTTTGTACTTGCACTAATTATTTATTCTTTGGAATGGTTTAACAACAAATTCCTTTATCCTTTGACAAGTGTTTATTTCAAATTCCCTCTTTTTTAAAGTTCTTTAAAATGAAACTTTACTCTTACTTATCTTTTTTTCTCACCAGGGCTTCGAGCCCAAAGGTGACCTGTATGACTTAGAGAAAATGGGGTATAATCTGGATATATTACTGTTAGATTGCCATTGCCTGCACAGCACGTGACTCTTAGCTTTACGGATCAGCACTACAGTCACTTGGGGCTGATGTAACTCTATTTTCTGCACATGAAAGTGATTCTTCTGCCCTTCATATGGGTTCACAGAAAACACTTGCAGGAGGCCTGCCTTGCCACCTTTCAACACTAAGACTGACTCTCAAGTTGACGTGTTACCCAAAGATGGCCAAGTTTCTGCAGTCCATGTCCCACATAGGGACATTAGGAGCATGTAAACACAAGCAGATGGGAACATCTGCATGTCAAAAATAGGATGTTACAGTAGGAAGGCTCATCCCTCCNAGGCAGATGGTCAGACACTTCTCATCTTGATGACTGCTAGAGTATCAAGATATTTTATGTAAAGCCTCCCATACTCAACTTTTTAAACAATTACAAGTTCAACAAATCATGTCTATGATCTGTAATAAAGCCAGGCCAATGAAACTAAATTTAAGACAAACAAGATTCCTTGGTCTACCTGCTGGGCCTGTGCTGAATACAATGCTCTGGCAACAATGTGAACCTTACAAGTCTAACCATAGCAAAGACAAAGAAAGCACCAGAATCACTCGGAACAGATTTGTGTGTAGAATAAGACAACGGGGGAGGAGGGGCCAACATCTATGCCTAAACTGATGACATGACTGCTCTGCTCCGTGGTATGGTTAAGGGGAAGGTTTTCATTGAAGATGAGAGAGAGAGAGAGAGAGAGAGAGAGAGAGAGAGAGAGAGAGAGAGAGAGAGAGAGAGAGAGAATGAATAGTAGACTGACAATGATTAGGAGACTCCTGGCCATGTAGAGAAGCAGGAGCAGAGTGGGAGCGGAGGGGTGGGAGGGGACACAGAGATGGAGAACAGACAGAGGGGGAAGAAGGAGCCGGGGTGGGACAAGAAGAGAGCATTGCTGCAACAGCAGGGTGACAAGGAGAATGAGTGTGGGGGGGGACACGGGGGTACGGGGGACGGACACACGACAACTCATGAGCTGGAGAAGTGTAGGGTAGGGGTGGAAGTGAGAAGAGCTAGGAAGCCAGATGGACTCCGAAATGTGTAACAGGTACTTGTGATACTGAGGGAGCCTGGAAGCCAGCATGTGCTGTGGTACGCTAATAGGCACCATAGGTAACCATTTGTCCCTTCTGCCAGTGATAAGGGAAATGGCTCCTTTTGGTAAAGGGAAACCAGCTTCATAAGTTCCTAACTAATGTTGGCTTGTATCTAATCTCCAGNCTTTGACAAGTTATAGTTTCCTTTGGACCTGANTATCTACTTAGAACTTGACCTTGCAGCTTGTATCGTATCACCCTGGATTANCAAACAGTAGTAGATGAAGACAAGGTGAGAGTGAGGTGTGTGTGNGTGTATACACGATNTGNATATATACATGTGTGNCACTGCATGCTGTGTATGTCAGAGAACAAGTCTCTCCTACTTTTATGTGGGTTCAGAATGGAGCNCAGGTNATCAAATTTGCATAGCAAAGGCCCTTACCCACTAAGCCACATCAGCAGCTTAAGACCTCTCTATATTTTAGANGAATAAAAAATTTCAAACTAATTATTCTTTCTTTTTTTGAAAGGATTTTTTTGTTGTTGTTGNTTTAAATTATGTGTACATGTGTGTTTGAGTGTATGGACACCTGAGTGCAGGGCTCTATAGAGGCCAGAAGAGGTGATCAGATCCTCTGGAGCTGTAGTTACAGGCAGTTGTGAACCACCTGACATGGGAACTGAACTCAGGTCCTCAGCAAGAGTAGCTGGTACCTGCCCTTCACCACTGATCCTTCTTTCCATCCCTCAAACTCATTTTTATAAGGAGATTCAAAGAAGAAAATCAAATCAGACTGAAAAAAATAACAACACTACCTTTTCCTTCTACTGCATGACAAAGTTAAACTCTATACACAGGTGGCCCGACACGGAGGGGAACCAAGGCCACTTAACACAGTTGTGTCCAACACAGTACTGTTCCTTTTATTATCTGCTCTGTATTTTTTGTCTCTACGACAGCAGACCAAAACTTGGAAAAGTACCAACTAATGAAATATACATTCAACTTTTTCATACATGAAATAGGAGCTGTGTCCTAGAAACATTTCAGAAACTCAAAACCTAGATTTCACAGCCAAGTATTTTGGGGGTTTGCCTGCCCAAGACTCTAATTGGTCCTACACTTAACAAGTGTTTGTGGNGNAATCAAAAAGAAAAGAAAAAGAATTCAGACATTTTGGTGAAGCATGCATCCTTCTAATACTCAAAAATGTCTTTCTACACACCCTTTCCTATACAAACAGCACCCCACAGAGTAGGGCCTGGTTGCTCACAGTGGCCATGAAGGAAGGTGGGAAATTGACAGGCAGCTAACATAAAAAGCAGCATGCAAGAAGGTCAGAAAACAATGGATTAACGGGCTAGGTGGAAATGGCTGCAGAGTGAGATGTCAGTGTTGTCAACTGCAATCTGGTCACTTCAGGAGCAGCGAGGGGTCCAGACAGAACCCAGCAAGCTTCCAGCAGAGCAGATAGATCCCTCTGCTCATGATGAAGACACATGATATCATGAGGGTCTCCAGCTCACAAAACCCCATAGGTTAGATGCATAATGTTTCCATTTCTCTAGAGCCCCCTCCGTGTGAGGAGCCAACCCAGGGACTACGTACCTGGCTTGTGATGTGTTATCCCCACTTCACAGACAAGAGTGCTGTGCCTAGGAAGGCTAACTGCATCACTGTCACGCAACTGTTAGGCAGAAGTGAGGCTCCAAAACAAATGATTCTTACTCTAGTGAAAAGGCTCTGAAAACACTATGCCCTACTTTGGTGAATGAATATAATCAAGGAAAGGAGAGGTCCTGAGGACCAATAAGGGGATAATGATATGCAGCATAAACACAGATCTTCAAAGTACTTGACCACGACCTATGGTAAATAATACTCCTTATAGATTAACATAGCACGTCTAGATTATATTTTTATGCATAAATAACTAAGGACATTCTAAGAAAAAGTCACTATGCATGAGACATTCCAATTTTTTAGGGTTGTTTTTTACTTTAGCTTCTGTGTCATTATATTTAAAATGATGCCAGAAATCCTTGAACTAGTTTCATGGCCCAGTGAAACAGTACCCTAAATTTGAAAACTGGTGCCCGGGGCTAGAGAGAGGGTCAGTGATTAAAAATAGTTTCTGTTCTTGCAGAAGCCATGGGTTCAGTTCTCACCATCCACATCAGGNAGATTACGACTGGAACCCAAGCTCCNGAGGCCTTACACTTTCTTCTGACTTCCACAGGTACTCCCACACATGCTCATATACATATAGATATACTTAAAAAGAAAATAATTTCTTAAAAGAAAACTGGTCCATAGCCAATGGTTTTTAATATCATGAAGAATATTAGCCTCTGAGATTTCTACATATCTCCTGCTTAAATGTTTGTTCAAGAAAAGGGAGAGAGGTAGGAAAATGGAGAGACTTGTCAATCATATGTTCCCCACTAGAAGGGACAGTGTAATGAACTTACTCCAAACAAGAATGTTCCCTCTCCATGGCAAAGCAGCCTGCTCACAGAGACAGGTGTGGCAGACCTCATCTGGAGAGGGCTATCGGTCCCGTTGAATTGTCAAGAGAGCACCCACTGCCAACATTGACCTCTGAGGAAAAGGAACGCTTGCATGTAGTGGTTTTAGACAATTTTGAAGACTGAAAGGGAAACCATGTATGCCCTGCTTANGTAACATTCCATACTACACAACAGCCATGGCCATGTTTCCTAAGGACATATTTACTACTTCTTCAAAAGCCTGAGCGTGGATAGGGGGGTGACTCAATNGATAAGGTTTGCCTCGTAAGCATAAGGAACTGGGTTTGATCCCCGCATAAAAAGCTGGGCCTTGTGAGATGACTGGTGGACACAGGAGGATCCTTGGAAAATGCTGTCCAGACAGCCAGAGAGAACTCTGACAAAGTTCCAAGCCAATGAGAGACCCTGTCTCAAGCAAAAAGTGGAAGGTACCTAGGAATGACACCCAAAGTTGCCCTCATATCACAAACACATGCTATGTGAGCACACACACATGAGCATAAGCATATGTGTACACACACACACAGAGAGAGAGAGAGAGAGAGAGAGAGAGAGAGAGAGAACGCGCATCTGAGAAGCATTATCTGTAGCAGGATGAAGAGTTTCCACCTTACATTGAAACCTGAGCTGATATAGGAGTTATGAACAGTAATCAATATAAATATATGAAAGGAGAGAGAAAGAGATGAGGATAGTGCCTCACACCTGTAGCCTCAGCACAGGGAAGCTAAGGCAGGAGGATTTCTGTGAGTTCCAGGCTAGTATGGATTATAATATGAGACTCTATCTCAAACCAAACNAAATCAGAATGTGGAATGGAGACTCACAAGGGAACCAACTTGGAAGGAGTCTCAACAAAGATGAGTTGCCATGGGGACCTGGGGATGGAAGGAAGAGGGTCTTNTCTAACAAGTGGCTGCTGCTACTTATTAATGCTTCTTCAGGTAATGTCAAATTTCAAAGTTGCTTGAAAGAAAACCACCTCTTTTTCATCTGCCTCTTAATATGCTGAAGGAGCCTGTTCAAGATAAGGCAGCCACAAAGTAAGTTAGATGATAAATGTGTTCTTCAATCTGCGCACCAGTCAAGTAGCAATAAAATCAGAATAATTCATGCAAAAATTTTCATTATGTTTCTAAACATACTTATTTACATTTTAAATCACACATTAGACAATATGAAATATCTTTCATTTAGACAGGTGTGAGCTAGAAAACAGATGCATTCATTAAACATGGAACAATTCGGCAAATTAAAGGAAAAAAAAAAAACAAAGAACTCTCTGGTTGAAGTATTTCAGCCATCGTTAACTTACTTGAAAAAATATGGCCATGGCTCCAATTATTCTGTTCTCAGAAATTGCCGTTTGAAAGCTGTCAAAGTCGTCTGGATTGTAAAAGAAAATCTGCATCTGTAAAATAGTTAAAAATTGTATTAGAAAGAAATTTCAAACCTATGGAAAAGCAGAGAATAGTACAATGGACTAAGACCACAACACATTTATTCTTGTATAGTTTTCCTTTGCTAAAGCCTGTGCAAGCACGTCCCACATAACATGCCATTTGACTCCTACTTCAGAATGCAACCCAGCTTCCCACATGACTGCATCCATGCCGCTCAGAATACACACTACTACTGATGCGTTCCTATTGCCATTCTCTGGCTCATGACAAAACCTTCCCAAAGGGCTTGCACACAGTTCANCACATTCAAGTAGGAAGCTAAGCCCGTAAGAGGTAGCCAGTGTGTGAAATCATCAACACACGATAAATGACTTGGACACAAATATTGAGAACTGTAAGCTATATCTCAGGAGATTGTGGGAAACACCTGAAGTGTTATATCAGAGATTTCATAAAGAAAAAAATTAATGGTAAAAACAATGAAATAGTATCTTATAGTTTACGGTGTACGTAAGAGCTAGTCTACACATTATATCATTAAATGTACTTCAAAAACTCGATGAAGACGGAAGCTAAACGCAAGGAAATAGTGCTTCAGGAAATGCCCATCAAGTTGCTTCAGGCTGAAAACCACAGGGAGACTGAACTCTGGGTGCCCCAACCCCAAACATAAGGATCTTCTCTTGTATTTAGCTAGAGTTTCTTACTCAAAAATCAAAATCCAGACACATCAACTTAAGGTCATTTAAAAGATTGAGCATACAAGTGGATGACAAAAGGGACTACTTTTTGTTGTTGTTTGTTGTTTGTTTGTTTGGGGTTTTTAGTTTGGTTTTTCGAGACAGGGTTTTTCTGTGTAGCCCAGGTTGTCTTAGAACTTGTTTTGTATACCAAAACTGGCCTGGAACTCACAAAGATCTGTCTGCCTCTGCCTCCTGAGTGCTGGGATTGAAGGCGTGTGCCACCACCACCCAGCTGCCTACATACATTCTTATTCCAGCATGCTGGGCTCCTTGCCTAGGAGACCCTNGGGAAGGCAGTGTTCTCCACAGCAGCTTCCTGACATATAAAGTCAAGCACTTCTACTTGGCAGAGTGGTTGTGAAGGTGAAGCACATGAGTAGTGTTACTGAACCATGCTCAGATCCCAGCAGCACTCCATCCAACATCAACACAGGCTAACACCAGCAGACTTCTTAAAAATCCTAGTAAGAGGGCTGGCGAGATGGCTCAGTGGTTAAGAGCACTGGCTGCTCTTCTAGAGGAAACAGGGATTATTCCCAGGATCCACGTGGTGGCTCACAACCACCTCTAACTCTCGATCTGACGCCCTCTTCTGGCCTCCTTGGGCACCACATACACAAACTGTACATAGATATACATGCAGGCAAAACACTCATATACATATAATAAAAATTCAAAAACTAAAAATACAATCATAATATGAATGACATTGGACCCAGTCTCT
>LZPO01008410.1:4667-17829 GCA_001675575.1 Neotoma lepida | reverse complement strand
TCCTATGGCAGCTCTCATTTTCTCTACCACTGCTCTCCCCAGTTCCTAAATGGTTTGCTGAAATGGTTTGTAATGGAAATGATGATCATACCCCAGCTGGGAGCTGGGAGATTCCATAACAAACAATTAATTCGCAGCAGACAAAGTGAACTCAAGGTGACTCCGAATAGGGCAAAGGTGAATGGAGTCTGCATGAGAAAATGAACTGAGATGCTAAGACAAAGNTGACAATTCACTTCTGAGGGGGAGATGAAGCTTGCTGTATCAAATCACTTTCCAGGGAAATTCAGGAATCTATGTAGATGGGAGGAATGAGGTAGATTCTTTTGTGATATTTTTCTCTTAAAGCAAATTCATTTTCTTAAGACCTTGAGTTCTTACCAACACTGGCAGTCTGGACAGCTTTAGATATCATGAATTTATACTAAGAAAAATCTACTCTGCAAAGTGCTGATTAAAACCATTTAATACCGGGTCAGTTGCTTCAGGTTCAATGCCACTAAACTAAAGAAAAAATCTCCACCAGACTCTCAAAGTAGGTAGGTTCCAGAAAGCTTTTGCTTTGGTCCCTGAACAGGGCAGTACTGTTCAATGCACCACCTGAGTAGCCTGAGACACAAAACACGTAAAGACCTCTTCAAGGGCACTTTGACATATATCGTGGGAAGGAAATGCNTTTTTGGAAGACATATTTAGGTGGAGGCTCCACCCACCTGGATAATAAAATGTCTCAGAAAGAAACCACTAGTGCAGGTTGAACACATCAATTTCCCTTGCTACTGCTTTCAAGTTGAAGCCTACTGAATTATCTTAACATTTGAAGCTATCTAAAGATAAGAAAGTAAATAAAGGGATAAAGTTTTGCTGGGCTAACTGGACTCTAGCAATTTGGTGTTGATAAGAAACAAATGGGGTAGAGACTGGAAATCAACTTAGCAAAGATATCTCTGGCAAACGTTTTTGGTTAATTCAGTCACCATGACCCTGGTTTTGACCCTGGTTTTGACCTATACTAAGTCCCTTTGANTTAGCTTTGCCTGTGGATTATCATTTCAATGTCAGATCCCCAAGAATCTCCAATTTCTGCATTTTTTTCTCAAAAGNCACACCCAAACCATGGGGGAGNGGGTGATGCNTGCCTATAATCCTCATATTTGGGTGGCTGAGGCAGGAAGATTTATAGAAAAATCTTGACTGAAACAAACAAAAGAAAACAAACAACAACAGAAAAAGTAATACTCACCATAGACTTTGCATAAATCTGAGGGACATTTCCTATATAATAATTTCTGGTANAAGGAATAGGACACAAGCTGCACATGAGCTGAGGGAAAGACCTGGAAAGGCCAGTGACAGGGATGTCTAACTGTGNCATCTAACTATGTCATATCCACCAATAATTTCCATTTTGTCCCATTGGCCCTATACTCTCTGTNGACATCCCACTACCACCACANCCTTATCTTTCCTTCAGTCACTTGGGAGGAAGAGGGAGATAATGTGTCCCACGTACTGAATTCCTAAGTGTGTCATTTCTAAGAATAAGGATATCCTCTTACATGATNGTGGTGTAATTGTTACAATAAGGAAATTTTACTTTGATGTGATCCGATTATCCAATTCTNGGTTCACTTTCAAATTTCGTAAGTGCCCAATAAAAGCCCATTCCAGATCATCTGACAGTTCTGGGTGCAGGATGTGATCTAGGATGAAACTCTGCACCCAGTGACCACATCTGCGCNGTCTGTTCCCACTGCCATCTGGAACAGCTCCTTGGCTTTCTTGACTCCGAGAGTGAGATGCCTCAAGNACAATTCTACCTAAAACTGTGGTCCATCTTGTCACAGTCTCTCAAGGGTACAGGTGGTGTATTCTGTGCAAGCCGCCACACAACACTACCGTCTTTACTCAAGGCACTGGGTCAGAGTGAGGACGGCATGGGTTTATCCCNACACTGGGACTGTCAATCTCAGTCATTTCAAGGGTGACACTGGACAATCTTCTCCTCTATAGCCTTTCATCTCCTTTGGAAATGAAAAGATCTTTGTAGGGAGACAGTGTGAAACAACATTCGTACCGTGGTTGCTCACCTTTCACGTACTAGTTTTAATATTCATTAACGATTTTCTAACTCTGTTTTTTCTGTATTCATGAATGAGAGTCTCATACAAGGAGTATCTTTCCCTTCTCCAGATTTATTCATTTATGTATTTGTGCATACAGACCTGTTTTGGTTTTTACTTTATTCAGTCCATGATGGTAATTATTCCTAACATTATCATCTTGATGTTCAAACTGCCCCCGTTTTGCCCAGCAGGAGACCCTTCTAAAGGAGACCCTGTCATGCAACTACGCTCCTGTCATTTTCTCTGCTTCTTTTTTAACTACCTCCTTCTGATCAGGCACACTGGTTTGGCCATAACTTATACTTTATCCATCCCTGCCCCCCCCCACACACACACAGCCACTCTATTCTAGCATACTGGTTTCTTTTGGTAGGGAAGAGTGGTTTAAAGACTCAGGAACTCAGTATTTTCCACATGTAGTAAAAACAGAAGACATCATGCCAGGCAGTGATGACTCATGCCTTTAATCCCAGCACTTGGAAGGCAGAGGCAGGCAGATATCTGTGAGTTTGAGGCCAGTCTGGTCTACAAAGCAAGTGTCAGGACAGCTGGAGCTGGTTCACAGAGAAACTCTGTCTTGAAAACCATCCCCTACCCCCTTGCCAAAAAAAGAAAAAGGAAAACATTGATTCTTCAAGAACACATTATGGCTGAAGGCCAGTGTATCCATTCTGAATAGGAAAGGAAACTGATTCAACTCTGTGAATGTATGTCACATGGCTGTCCTTTCTCACAGAGATAGGCTGAATGAAACTGAAGCAGAAAGCTACTGACATAGTGTGCTAGGGGACAGTCATGAGGCCTGTTAAGTCAACATTTCAAAGCCAGGAGTGATAAGGATGGGCTTGATAGTGCCTACCAAGTACAATGGAAGAACTGGACAATTCTCCAGGTATTTCTCTAGCCAGGTTAGGTGTGTCTTACCAAGAGCATCATATGATATCACACGACATTTAGAAAGTAGTAATTTACAGGAGAAAACAAATCACAAGGAAGCCTCACTCCTTCAAGGACACATGTGGTAATACGGGAGGTGGGGGGAGGATGCTAGCACAAGCTCTGCTCCACGGGATGGGCACAGTGATGGCTGACAATGCTGCATGGCCTTGGGTGCTAAGGAATGTACACAGAGACTAAGATGCTGGCAGTCCTCTCACTTAAGTGCACAATTTCCTTCTCATTTAAATTGACTCGAGGTGCAATATGATTGAATGTGTTTTCCTTTCAATTTGCATCACTGTGCATGTAAAGTTGAATGAACCACAAATGATCAATCTGAAATAGGCTTGATATTGTTATTTTTCACACATTTATTGACCACCTACAGTATATCAAATCCTGTGTTATTGCTCATTAACACCCTGTGAATAAGACATTACNATGAGTCTCAGGCAAGGAAGGCAAGGGTTTGTAAGACCTCCAAAGTCNAAATTTTTCAAAGCTCTTGAAGGAAAGCACATTATTACAGAAAAGTAAACTTTTACACTCACTCAAGAGTTCAAGGTCTTCATCACTGTGCTTCCTTACACCTGGCAAGAATATCTGCTTAACGGTGACTCTGTGTAAGATGCCATGATAGATGAACACACAGTCAATGCTTGGAAAGACCAAAGTGCCATTAATGAGACAAGGTTAACTTTTTCTTTGAATGCCAAAGTTAGGTAGATGCATGGAAAAAGAGCCTAAGGTTGTTGTCAAATGAAATACATATTAAAAGAAAACCTACTTTAGTGCACCAAAGGCGAGGATAGGCCATCTTCATAAAGGTGAACTCATTCTCTAATGTTATGCTTGTGTGCCTAACACAGTGCTCAGGTGACTGACAATGGAGGCAACAGGAAAGAGAGTCAAGAGGCAAAAGTCAAGAGAGGAGAACTGTAGTGGATAGCTATTTTGGCTTTTAGCCGTAAGGCTGCCCCTTAGCCAGGTATCTAAACCCCTCCCTTTTTAAGGTGGGGTCAAAACCTAAGCGCCCTGAAAAATCCCAGAGGCTACGTGACCTCTCTCTCGCTTCGCTTGGACTCACTTCGCCCCCGCTGCCTTTTGGGATCGCTGCAGTCTTAGAAGGCAGAGAATTCTCCGCTGGATTGTATCGGTCTCGTTTGTCCTTGGACCTGCTCCCTCCCCCCGTTCCGTTAGTTGTTTATAAAATAAAGCTATCTTGATAAAATATATAAATAATTGAGCTGGCCGTATAATTGCTGCCATATCGAACTCTCAAGTTCTCTGCAGATTCAGAAAGTGTTACATTTATATTATCTCTAAGAAACCTCTATCTCCCTTACATANACCCACATAAACNTTCTGGAAGGCTTNCTTAATACCATGCTGTTCAGCACATGACACCNTGATCTTCATTAACTCNTTTCTGCTTTGGCCATGGAACCTGGAACTGTCTCCAGCTCCTTTGTTTTGTCCCTGGAGTTCTAGTTTTTGGAGCAGATGATCCCAAAGTGCACACTAGGTCTAAGGGCCATCAGAGCAGGAGTCAGGGCAACTAAGGGTCTATTGTGAATTCTCTCTNTAACTTCTTTACTCTGNTATANACTTCCTCACAACTCCAGGTCCAGGGACACATCTTTGCATTTCTCCTCTGACAGGGAAGAATCTGCATCNTTGGTGACTAAGCAAGTTGCATTTCCCAGGAATTCACTATGCATGATTCATGAAGNTTTTNCCTCAAGCTAAGCAAAGTTTGGAAAGAAATGCAGTNGGTTCTCTATTGCATATTCTNAACTGTATCATGCTCTAACCCCTTATCACACATTTAGGGAAGGTGACAATAAGCTACAGCTCTCCCACTTAAGAGCTATGTGACATGGAGGAAGTAAGCTACTGACATCCCCAAGAGTATACTCAAGAAGAACTACAGCAGCAAGCTCCAGGGAATGGCAAANAAAATTAGTCAAGTAAAGCACCTCTCTCATGTCTTCCACACTGCAAGTCACAGTTGTTTGTGGCTTTAAATTTAGCTTAAGAGGAAGGAGGAGAGAATATGAAAATAACTCAGTGAAAGGGCTACCTTACAATGTTCTTAGATGAGAATTNGTANATCCCATATCCAAGGGACAGCTGTTTCACAGTCACAGACAGTCTCACAGACAGAGCCCAACCATACAAGCCACATANACAAAAGGGAGGAAGGAAAGGAGTTGAAGGAAACCTCACAGGTTCAAAGGTGGCATAGTGGCTCCCCCTAGGGAGAACCTCGGAAAGGCACGNGGCAGGTTAAGTTCTCTTTCTGACCTGAGCACTAGCTACCAGAAGGAACTCGGTTGCACGCCTATCATTTATGGACTTTCCTCTGTGTATATGATGCTTCAGTAGTGACTAGAAAAAANTACCAAAGCAGGTGTGCTGTTGAGCCTGGGGTGAACAAAGCCTGTCCCTACAGATTCTATGATGGCCCACGCCTGCAATCCCAGCACTAGGGAGGCTGAAGCAGGAGGATTGCCACAACTTAAAGGCCAGCAGGGGTGCTACAGAGCCCAAAGAGTATGTTAGGGCATGATGCAGTTCAGTATATGCAAAGTACAATGTACCTCATGCCTGTCCACATTCTCCCTACAGAGACTGGGTCACTAAATAAATAAAGACATTTTAAAAAGAATTAAATGTAAAAATAACAAAATAGAAAATAGGCAAGGTGGCATACACCAAGACTCCCAACCAACACTTGAGAGGCGGGGGCAGGAAGATTACCTCAGGTTCAACTCTTTAGACCCTACTAGAAAAAGCAAAACAAAACAAAAACAAGCCTTCAATTCATCATGTGTATATGCACACGTGCTTGTGTGCACACACGGACACACAGTTAGCTCTGAAACCCAGTGGAACTCACCACTCTGAGCACAGAGGACAGGGAGAGTCCCCCGGTGCATATGGGTCACGTTTGTATTTCAGAAACATGAAAATCACCACTGTGTTTGTGCTCCTTGTAAAGTCAAACTTGGTTGAAATCGCTTTGTATTTGGAAGTAACAGCCACATGATTCACCATGAAATGAATCTGGAAAATCATTTTGGATAAATGGGCCTATAAATTCAATAGAATTTCCATGACAACACAGACTGCAACACTCACCACAAATAAAAGGCTATAAATCATTCAACACCAACTAGGAATTGGCAATATGTCTCCCAACTCAAAATGCAAGCAACCCAAAGCTCAGGTTGTTACTCATCCACCCCCACTTCCCATTATGCTTCACTTCTTACTTCTCATATTATATTCTGTACCCCATAATGGTTTGTGGGTGACATTGTGAGGCTATAAAATTGCAATTAAGCTAAGGAAAATTAGTACAGGCACGGCACTGGTTGTGCCCCCCCCCATGAATTGTGTGTAAAGATGAACAATGCAGTTACCCACTAGTCCTGTGAAGCATGATAGCAACACTCAGGATCTCCATAAGCTAAGGCTATGGGAAGAGGGGATGGCTCAGCTGGGTAAACTACTCAGGCACAAGTATTAGGACCCGAGTTTGATCCCAAGAATCTATGTAAAAGCTGTCACAGACATTGGTGCATGCTTATAATCCCACTATTGGGGAGACAGTGACAGGCAGAGCCTTGGATTCACTGGCCAGCCCAGCCTAGCNTGATTGATGAGGTATAGGCCAGTGAGAGAGATGCTCTCCTAAAATGAAAAGCTGCACAGTGCCCCTGAGAAGGACACATGAAGTTGTCCTCCAGCTTTAAAACACAAAAGTACACACAAACACAAAAGAAACATTTTATGCAAAATATTTCTGAGGAAACATGTCTAAGATACCAAGAGACTTCTCAAATGCTTGAGTTCTGTCAGTCAAGTGCACTGTGCTACATTTCTGAGATGAGGCAGAGTGACCAATCTAGAACACCTATAGCGGAATGCGCCTAAGTCCATCTTTGAGTTTAGGTGGAGATCCCTTAAAACAGGATCACTTTGCAACAACCTCTATGAGCACTGGGGGATGGGGTGAGGGATGGGAGAGGGCAGGTGCCAGGGCCAAGCACGCAGCAAGTGCTTATTTGGTGATTGCAGTTTTTTTCTGTTCTAGCTCATTCTAACCAACAGCTGTAGAGAGATGCCTGCTAGAGGGGGCAGTTTATGAGGCTCTGGATCCACCTTCCAACAAGGCTTCACATGCCCTGGCATGCTGCTCAAGGCTGTGTAGGGCAATGGCTCGTGTCTATCTCGTTTCACCACTTGGACTTTGATGTCTCCACCTTAGGACCATGAGCTCATAGCCCTTTTTGATACTTGATTTTAATGTCAGCAGAANTGGATTTAGAAGCATCTAGCAGATTAGTAAAGTAACCTATTAGTCATGAGTCCATTTCAGAGAGGATTAGGTAAGAGGGGAATACCTGCCCTGAATGTGGACAGCACAGACCTGTAAGTGGGAGACTCAGAACAATGACCAAAGGAGACAGTGAGCACAGCTTAAGCCTGCCTTTTTCTCTGCTTCCTGGATGCCANGAAGGTGAACTGCTTGGCTCCATCACACCCTCCAGACCAGGATTGATTGACATCTAATAAACCCTTCCTCCCTTGCTTATTCTGATGAAAAGCTAACAAATACACTTTGTTTTTTAAACACATACCTTCAGTCCTGGTCTTACACAGTCCAGAGGTTTCATTGGAATCTTCAGGGGCTTAGAATACCAGAATGGTTAGGACTCAATACTCCAAAAAGTCTATGAACATGCCTGGATGAGCAAAGGTACCGCTACAAAACTGGCAGGGCTCAAATCATCCTCTGAGAAGAATATACACATTTCACACTTCCACTAAGGATGGAGGAGAAGGGCTGNGAGATGGCCAGTTAGGGAAGTGCCTGCCCTGAAAGATGAGGACATGAATTTTAATGCCCAGCAACCACATAAAAGCATAACCATGTTGTGCACATCTGTGATCGCAGTGCCCGGAGGCTGAGAAAGGCAGTCCACTAGAGTAGTCAGTTAGTGAGCCCCCAGTTCAGTGAGAGACCCTCCCTCAAAAGATCATGTCATAAGCAACCAAAGAGGACACCAAGGTCAAACTCTGGCTTCCACACACACCTGCATGTACGTCTATGTCATCATACACACACACACACACACACACACACACACACACACACTCTTACACTATTGCTAATTTGAATTCATGAACTTTCTTAGCTTTCAGCCTCAGGATGACTGCTTCTAATTTCATTTAGTATTGTTAATATTGCCCTGATAGCCATTTAGAATAAAGACTTTTCCTCATCTTTTTCTAATGATGGCCATTTCATTACTCACTGAGGCTTTTTATTTAGACAAGTCAATGCTCTGCTACAGGCCCTATAAGTTCAAAGACAAACACATGTGTACCTGTGCCTCAATGTTGTTGCTATAAAGAAAAAGACTTGTTCTACATAATGTGTAGGAGAATTAACAAAACAACCCACTGAGGAGGGGAAAGGAAGCGATCAATCTTCATTGAAAGTTCTTGAATGTACATTCTCAACGGAGAAAGCTAATGTGCAAATTAACTACACTGCGACCACATTCGATTTTCAAGACAGCATGCCCCACAAGGCTGCCTGCATCACAGTACTGCATGCACCACGTATGTGTGTGCAGAGGCTTAAAAATGAAGAGGGCAAGCACAGCTGAGGGAAGGACCACACACTAGTGAGCGTTTTCTCAGAAGGGAGCAAAACCAGGGAAGGACCCAGACAGGAATCTGTTTTGAGGATAATTTAAAGCCCTCGCTGGGTTTGTAATAGTCTGGCTAGAAGACACAGGAACAACCAAACTGAGGAAAGAAAAGGGAAACGGGAAACTGCTTCCCCAGCTCTGGAGCGAGTGGACCTGGGGACACCATACTCAACAGCAGCCTCCTCAGCCAACTGCTCTGAGGAACAGAGCCACAACATGGCTGGGAGCGTCTCCACTGTCTCACTTGTCATCAGCCACGAGTCAGAGGACTCAAGCTCCCCAACACTGTAACGGAGGCAGAAGTAAAGACCGGGTCTCCATTTCTGGTGCAGGTTCTTAACTGACTTACCACAGGCACTCTGATGATGAGTTTATTTGCCTATTTCCTATGAATCTGGTTATAAAGTGACACTCCACAAAGCCATCTTTGAGAACTAGAGAGGAAGCAGAGCTTACTGGGCAGAGCACAGCACTGTCTTAGAGACAGGACAGTTCACAATTGCTTGGCTCAGAGCCTCTCCTTTCCGGGAATTCACCAGGGACTAACACTGGGTTTCAGAGTCACATCATCAGAAATAACATCTGACAGTGAAGAGAAGACACCATTAGGAAATGCGAACTCTCCACTTAGATGATACCCTCAGAGCAGTCAAATCCAGAGANGCAGAAAGCTGAGTGGACANTGCTAGAGTTTGCGGGGAGGGACTGGNGAGTTGGTGTCTCATGGGGATAGAGTTCCAGTGTGGCATGATAACAATGTTCTGGAGATGGATGGTGTGATGCCTGCATAATATTCTGAATATAGTAAACATCACTGAACTGCACACTTAACTGAAATGATAAAATAATGATTGAAATGGTAATCTTCTATTATGTGTAACTTACTACAATTAGAAAAAATAACCGCCGGGCGGTGGTGGCTCACGCCTTTAATCCCAGCACTCGGGAGGCAGAGGCAGGCNGATCTCTGTGAGTTNGAGGCCAGGCTGGGCTACCAAGTGAGTTCCAGGAAAGGCACAAAGCTACACAGAGAAACCCTGTCTCGAAAAACCAAAAAAAAAAAAAAAAAAAAAAAAAAAAAAAAAATAACCATGAGCTATTGGAAAAAAAGTAAAAATGAACGTGGAAATGCAAGCTTTACCACACTAGGTATTAATACCGTGAGCAATCAGTTCAACTTCCAGTTTCGGAATGAAATTGAGATGAATATAATAGTGAATGAGGACGGCTTCAACAGGATGTGAGGATTCCACACATTCTTTCAAAAGTCTGGGGCTAAGACTTAACACCACAGGGAAATAGAAAAGTCATGACAACTAGAGAATGTTGTGAACAGTCTCCTCCTCCTCCTCCATTCTTCGTAATTATAAACGTGGCATAAAGCTTCTAAAAAATCCCCATTTCTGTTGAGCTGATTACTTATTCTGATTGTTTACCGTATTATCCCAAAGCCTTGTACTGGCTGCTCTTCCGATCTTCTTGTTCGAGTTCATATGATTCCTGTGAGAAGTTTCATCAGGAACATTTTAAACAAGGAGCAGAGATTGGAAGAGCATCATTGTGAACACCTATACCCTCCCTCACCACCTACATTCTACCAGGAATATTTTAATAGACTTTTTTCAGACACTTACTGCACTATCCGCCATATGGTCANGCAAAGAAGGCTAATGGGCAGAACCCCACTAGCATTCTCCACTACTCAGTCACTGCCAAACTAGTAACACTGGTGCCAACAGGAAGCCAAGCATTGTTTCCCAGGCTCTAGTGGAAGTCCTTCTGGATAGAACATTCTGAGACCCTAGAGCAGCAGTTCTCANCCTGTGGGTCGTGACCCCTTTGGGGTCCCATATCAGATATCCTGCATATCAGCTATTTACATTACAATTCACAACAGTAGCAAATTTACAGTTATAAAGTAGCAATGAAGTAATTTTATGGTTGGGTGTCACCACAACATGAGGAACTGTAGTAAAGGGTCACAGCATTAGGAAGGTTGAGAACCACTGCTCCAGAGTGTAAATCTCAGTGGTAGTTGCTACTAATTTGGAATAAAATGAAGTTTAAGGAGATTAAAAACAACAAAATGTCAAAGCATGGCTTTATGAAGACAAGAATCCATAGTACACAGACAGCCCCCTAGTCATGCTAACAATTGACTCTGTTCATTATCCATATTGAATAGCTGACTGACATAGAAAGTGTCCAGATAGACTAGATGCTAATACTGTGCTCAAGCACATGTATCCTTGACTTGTCTCAGATCTGTAATACAGAGCCTCCCACCCAGAAGTCTGCACACGAAATCTGGTCCAGAATCTCTGAACCTACCAATCAGCTACCACTGACAAATGTGCTCACAAAACCTCCNGACCAACATCTTACTGCAGAGGNGAGTTTAAATGGACATATTTAAAACTGGCTGCCTTCACTGGGATTGAAGTATTTGCTGATATTACAGAGGAGTTCAAAAAAGAATGAGTTACAATAACACAAGACTAAAGCCAGGTTCACTGCCAATTAATAAGAGAATGACTAGATCAATTAAGCAATGTCTGTACTATGGAGTATTAAGCAGAAATGAAAAAGAATGGTCTGATCTANGCTTTTCAATTAAAGGAGGGAATGCAGGAATACACAGCTAGGGAGAGATGACTCTTAAGAGATTTAACTGTTGTTTCTTNTGAGATCTGAAAATGCAGGCTTGAAATGAAGAAATGACTCGGATAAGATAGATTCAGTACTGTTTAAAATACCAATAATACAAGCTACCAACCTCAAAGGAAGATGAAAAGGGACCCAGCGGTGCACAGGTGACAGGATGGATAGTTGGATGGAATTAGCTAGTAACACATCTACAGGCCAGGCCAGTTCACAGTCTCAGTACAATCTCTGAGTAACTCTGGGGAGGTCTCAGAGTGAGTGTATCCATGTAACCAGTATTTATGAAGACACTGAGGAATATTGCCTCCTAGGATCACAGAGTTTCCTCAAGCGGTCATTACCAATGGCTACCTAGAAGTTATCTAGACACACGTGGATTCTGTTATGAAGTCTGTGAACCACTTTGAAAATGCAGCATGAGCACTTTACAGAGAATGCTGCCTTCCTACAACTCANTGGAAGAGGTGCTGTTTCCAGTCATTGTAAAGACTAGAAAGGTAGGTTCAGACAGATGAGGACTTACTTCAAGAACACAGCTGGCTTCCTGACTTCTACATCTATTTAAAAGTTCAGAGCTAGTATCTATATATGAGAGGGAACATCTAGCATTTGTCTGAATTTGGGTTACCTCACTCAAAATGATTATTTTCAGGTTCATCCATTTACTTGCAAATTTCATTTTTTGTAGTTGCATAATATTCCATTGGGATTATGCGTCACATGTACTTTCCATTCATTAGTTGATGGGCATCTAGGCTACTTCCATTTTCTGACTATTTAAATAGAGCAGGAATGAACATAGGTGAGCAAGTATTTCTGTCATAGGATAGTGTCTTGGGAATATGCCTGGGGCAGGGCGGGTATTGACGATCGTGTGGTAGATTTCTTCCTAGCTTTTGGAGGGATCCACGCTGATCTCTGTAGTGTCTGCACCAGCTTGCCCTTTTACCAGCAGTGAATAAGTGTTCCCCTTTCCCTAAATCCATGTCAATGTTTGTCATTTGTTCTCTTGATCTTAGCCACTCTGACTGGGCCATGGGAAGAGAGTAGAACAGAGGGGGCATGGAGGGGAATGAGGACTATAGGGACAGGAAGAGTTAAATGGGGTGGAGGATGGGAAGGCAGGGTGCAGGCTGGGGTAATNAACACTAAAGAGCTATGAAACCTGTATAGAAATGCACTACTAGTATAGAAGCTTCCCAAAGCATACACACACAGAGAAATCGTTTAAATGAAGTTACTGTGTACAGAAAACANGCCTCTCTCAGACACCAGAGGCTACAAGGAAAATGCTCAGTGCCAAGCATGGGTTACTTTCCTCTCAGTTCTTAGGCAGAAGTATCATGGAGACATCCTGCCCTCCCCAAATAATGCAGGCTACTGTCAGTACTCTTGGTTATCCTTCACGATTTGATAGATGTTTAAAACAACATATACTTGAGTCACAGGACATGGAGATAATCAACCTGGTACTGACCTAGAAGCTTCATGCATACAGACTTGCCTTCACAGTGCCAGAGGTCCCATGCATGCTACTGTGGAAGGAAAGGAATCAGCACATCTGGACATAGTTTGCACCCAGATGTAAACTCTGAAAGCCACAATAAAGACTGGCCTAGCAAAATAGCTATCTCCATGGATGATTTTAGAGTAGCCAATTTCTTTCTGATTATATTTAAGGCTCACGCCCTCCACAGGATGGAA
>LZPO01008409.1:37498-48205 GCA_001675575.1 Neotoma lepida | reverse complement strand
AGTCGACTATGGAAGATGTTAGTCCTCATTTTCCTTCTAACAAAGTGGAACCAGAAGGGGTCTAGAAACTTAAGGCCAATTCCACAGTAAGGAGACAGTTTGGAAATGTTAGAGGAAAGCGTCTGGAAAGAGCCAAAGTGCCTGGAGATGATAAAAGGTGGAAATAGGTGTGGGGATGCACTGTGTGTCTGCCNCAGTCGTCATACAGGTCCCTTTTTCAAAGTAATGCTTAAACAGTTAACTATCCTTATTCCTTTTCTATTTATTTACTTTTACATTATTCTTTGTTCCTTCTCTATGCATCCTAGGGGTGGAGTTTGAGGAAATCAGTTGCCGACAGTAAGAAGCAACCATATGGGTCAAGGCTGCAGTTCCTCCTTGTACTGTGTTCACAGCTTAATAAGACACTGTGAACTAGCCAGCTCAAAAGTTCAACAGCTTGATTGTGAACCATTTCCCTAGTTTGCTAGTTGGAATTNAATGTAGGCTCATATAACAAAGAACACAAAATAACAATAGTTCTTCAGATCATTGGAGGCAGCACAAATTGTAGTTCTTTTCAAGGACCTGGTCTCCCACCAGCTTTATACTATAAGAAGGCTGCTCTAGCATCATCCATCACTTCCTCCTTCCAAGCAATAGGCATTCAGGAAGATGTGAAGATAAAACAAGGGGCTTAAGCTTGAGGTAGCTGTTATGGTAGAGCCACTCATATTTATAATGGGTCTGAAAATTCCTTCACAGGTNTATTCACAGTCCTGTCTCCTAGGTGATTCCAAACCCAGTCAAGCTGACAAGATTACTCATTGAAAGTCCATCCTTTGTCAACTTGACATCCAAATGCATCATCCTTTAAATGTCTACTAATGTCTTTTGAATTAAGATGATAATTACATCTTTTTCCCTCTCCCTTTCCTTCCTCCAAACCTTCTCATGCACCATTCCCCTGTTATTCCTCAAATTCAAAGCCTCTATTTCTTTACATATACATGTATACAGCAGAAGAGGCAGAAAGATTGTAAGAGCCAGTGGTGATAGAAGACATCAAGAAAATAGGGCCTTCCAGACACAACAAAACTGATAAGCATATGAACTCACAGAGACTGTAGCAGCCTATACACAGCTTGCACAACTCTAAGCCAGATAGGGTCCCACTGTTGAGAGGTAAAGTAGATACAAGGCCCCATCCCTAACCCAGATCTGTCTCCGGTTGATAACTAATCTCATAGGAAAANAAATCAGTTTTCTCCAACAGAGTCTTGCTGGGTATACAAACCACACTTAAAGATAGGCCCCATGCCCAGCAGTAGATAGCCAACAAAAAAGGAACTCAATGGTATTTTGTGAAGGTTTTGTTTTTTATTTTGTTTTGACTCATAATGCTTTGTTTGGGCTTTTTGTTTGTTTGTTTGCATGATATGTCTTTTGCTTATAAAAATTAATCAATTATTTAAAAAATACAAACTGCTCAGTCTGTAGTGGAAGAGAGGGTTAAAAGATTGTAAGAGCCATAAAAACAGTATGTTTACTGTGTTACTTCATCTCCTAGAAATGTCNGGTGAAGTCTCATCAATGTGGATGCCTGTGGTGATTTGAAAGAAAATGGCCCCATAAGCTCATAGGGAGAGGCACTTCTAGGAGGTATGGCCTCATTGCTGAAAGAAGTGTGTCACTGGGGATGGGCTTTGAAGTCTCAGATGCTCAAGCCAAGTCCAGTGTGGCAGTCTCTTCCCTCTGCCTGAGAAACCAGTTGTAGAACTCCTAGCTACCTCTCCAGCACCACGTCTGCCTGCACACCACCATGCTTCCTACCCTGATAATAACGGAATAAACCGTAAGCCAGGTTCAGCTAAATGTTTTCCTTTATAANAGTTGCCATGGTCATGGGATCTCTTCACAGCAATAGAAACCCTAACTAAGACATTGTCTAAACAAGACCTGAATAAGGACAATATAAATAGACATGTGTACATGAAAGGGGGGAAATCTCATGAAGCCTCAACCATAGACAAAGAACTGTAGGTAACTAAGGAAGGCTGAGATCAGGAAAAATATTCATCCCCAGGGAGAGGCTCCAAACACATCACTTTAACCATACATAACATTCCACCTCAATACTCAAGGGATCATGATCATATCATAATGCAAATGCATTTAGTTCATCTGTAAATGTGTCCAAAATTTTACAGTTCTAACTCTGTTCAAAATCTCAGCCTTGGGCTGGAAATGTAACTCAGTGGTAGAGTGATTGCCTAGCATGTGCAAGCCTTAATGTCAATCCCAGCATTGAAGAAACAAGTACAATGCAAACCAAACAAACAAAAGCCCAGAAAACAAACAACTTTTCAGACTGGAGAGATGGCACAACAGTTGAGAGAATGTACAACTCTTCCAGAGAAGACCAGAGTTCAGTTCCAAGCACCTATTTGAGCAGCCTGCTGCTATGTGCAACACCATCTTTTGGACGATGTAGACACCAACATTCACATAAATTTATCCACATTTAGACACACATATATGCCCATAATACAATTTTTAAAAATACAATGTCCAAAGTATCTTCTGAGACTACAGACAAAGTGTGGTGTGTGTGTGTTTGTATGTGTGTAAGGGGTAGTAATATATATGTATTTGTGCAGGAGTATATGCCCATGTGTGTACTTTTAGAGGCCAGAAGTCAGCATTAAATGTCTTTCTCAATCACTTCCCACCTTATTTTGTAAGACAGGGTCTGTTACTAAACCTGGAGACTCACTGGTTGGTTAGACTGGCCGAGCAAGCCCCTGGGATACTCTCATTTCTGACTCTTAGTTCTCAGATTACAAACCTGCACCTCTGCATGAGCTATTTATGTGAATGAGGGTGATTCAACTTTGGGTCCTCATGCTTGTGTTGCAAGCACTTCCCCTGCTGAGTTGTCTTCTCAGCCCTTAAGACAAACTCTTAACTGTGACCCTCTATAAAATCAAAATACAAATTACATACTTCACAACATGCAGTGACACAAAGTAAACATTTCCATTCCAAAGGAGAAGACAAAGGGTCTATCTAGTCAAGAAGAGGGGACCAAAGAAAGGCTGAAGCACAGCAGGGATGTCACCAAACCCTACTGCTCCATGTCTAATATACAGGTTTGTGGTAGCATCATCTGCACCCCATTCCTGTAGTTCCGGGATGTGCAACACACATGGCCTCTCTCTTGAGCCTGCTTTGCCTTGTGTCTGAAGATTTCCTTACCATATCTCGTGGTCCTGGCAGCTTCAACATCTTGAGGTCTTCATTAAAGCTTAGGCTTGACCTTCCTAGCATCATGAAATGACTGTTCAGAGTCTTCTCATAGGAATCTGACTCTGCCACATATGGNCTGGCCTTGGCTGTTTTCTACAACCTGGGTACAAGCATCTATGATACCATAACTCTTAGATATTGTCTGTTTTAGAAACCAACACCACATGGATTTCGTTGCCAAGTTCTGCTGCCCACTTCTGCCACATCTACTGTCTTCTGTGCCTTGGAGGCCAAGCATGGGCCTTGGATGGTTGTTTTGAGGCAGGAACTCCTTTCGGGATGTTCTCTCTACAAACTGTCTGCTTTCTGATAGTTTTCTTCTTCACAAGTTGGAGCCTTTGATGAGTCTGGCCCTGCCTTTAAGNTACATTTTCTGTTGTACCAGTGAGGAGCACATCGTTTCTCTTCAGTGGCATTCATCTCTTTAAGAATTATAGCCACTTTCTCTGCATCGACCTCGACTGTCTCCTTAAACTCACCACTCACACACCTTTGCTTTCCGAAGTGCACATTTTGTGTCTTCCATCTCTAACTATAAAGCTAACTAAAAACAATCTGGGGGTCCTGTCCATTAGAGGCTTTAAGTCACATTCAGAGTGGGTTTTCTTTTACTTAAACTTCTCTGGAAACTTCCTCATAGAGCCCAGAGGTATGTCTCCTGGCTGATTCTAAATCCAGTCAAATTAACAGTGCAGATGAACATTACACTTCTTTGGCTGATTTCAGAATATCAACTTAGCCTCACTGTGCAGAGACAAGGAGATAAGTACACACATGGCTCTCCCAAGTCTGACCATTTCCAGCATACTCCTTTTTAAAGTGCTTCATCTAGTCATTCATTCATCACTAAGATGGAAACTTCAAATGAAGCCTTCATCTCATTGGATCATGAGCTCAGAGCAAATTTTAAGGTCATCTTGTTAATGATGAAAATAAGAATGGGTACTATACTGGCTCCCTCTGCCTCCACATCTATTTCTTTTATCCCATACCACCTCATTATATACAACCTGCTTGGATACTAGAGAAATAGTCTCACAGAAAGACTAAGCCATGTATTATAGGTGTCAAATAGCTCAAAATCGATTGCAGTGATAACACATGAAGAACAGCATGTTTCTAATAATCAAAGTTCACGCGGTAACTTAAAATCATCTTTTCTTACAGTGGAAATACCAGGAGCATATGATTTTGTCCACTTTCTGGTGCTGTGAGGAGCCATCCATCACACTGGCAGACCTGCTTTCTAATGGCAAGTCTTCCACTTAGATGCCACAAAAGTTTGTGCACATTCTTGAGGACTATATCCTCACCTGGAAGTGTGTCTACTGGAGTTCTAATTTGAGTTTTTCAAGGGTCTCCTAATGTGGATTTGAACACTCAATTTTACTACACAAATGGACTTAGCATGGGCTCTGATTCTTCACATTCAGAGCATACTGAATGGCTGGATATGGAACTAGCCATCAGGAAGAAATAGCTTTTTCAAGGGATACTGCAGTTTTCTTCATGTGACATGTAAATAGAGAAAAATAATCTTACAGGGCCAGCTGCAAGGCAGTTCAGTATTTAAAAAAAGCTTCCTTCCACATAGTGGAAAGAAAGAACTAACTCCCCCAAACTGTCTTTTGACCACACAAATACATACACATAATAAAAACATAATTCTTTAACAGAAAANTACCATACTGACCAAGAAANTTCCTTCCTGCTAACTAGCTTTCATAGTACCAGAATGTGCCTTGCAGGCTACAGGGGAAGAAAAGTCATCAATAGTTCTATGCAGCAATAAACCCTAAGAACTATAAATAATGACCAGAGTGACAGTGACAGAGAAAGTGGGAGTCAGTTTTCTTTAAGGGTTGANGGGAATATATGGACATCACAAACTGGATTCTGTTAAATACATAATGGAACACAAACTATGGAGGGGTGGAAGGATGGATGGGTAGATCTGGAAGGAGTTAGGAGGAGTAGCGATTGAATGTGATCAAAATACATTGTAGTATATATGAAATTCTCCAATAATTAATAAAAAATTACTTTTAAAAAGAAGATACTTTGGAATAAGCTCCTGTCAGGAGGTAGCAATTATGGTAATATGTGCACCAATATTTTCGATGGGAAGATAAAATGTCCTAGGAGAGGTAGTTCCATCTTGCTTCTTGGAATGTGCAAACTCTACTTGACCTCAGAACTAATCTTAGTGGAAAACAATCAGTTATTTTAGAAAAAAAAAAAAAGATTAGCACTGTAGTTTCTGGTGACTCACTTAGCAGTTGGACTTGCCCAAACTGGTTCTGGCTGTTCCCTTACCTGCATCAGACAGCAAAATCAAAGCTGGTCTTCACTTCTAATATGTTCTAAACCTGCTATTTTTTTTGAGTTACTGAGATGGATTTGTATTCTTTCATTTCTATTTTTTTTTCCAAGAACAAAGCACCTTCATATTTGTAACTCACACAACCTCAGGTTAGGGATAAGCACTCTACTGGTACTTTATACAATCAATTTTGTAGGACAAGCCCAAAAGAGAAACAATCTTCATAAGATTCCCAAGAAAATCCATTTGAAAATCTTCCATCTATTTCACTGTATTTCTATAATTTTATTAAAAGNTTCACTTATCTTACTTAAATTGTTTACTCTCTATCCTGTGCAAATAACCTTTGAAAACACATGTTAAGCTAGGACAAGCTGTGAACAATTGAGTTTATTCTATCATTTTTCATTGCACAGTGCATTAAAATAAATCTTTGGTCAGTAGAGAAAGAGATTAATAGTACAACAAAATGAAGATGAGTGCCATTCCACTCAACTGACCTTTTGATACTGGAAGAATGGTGTCATGAAAAAATTCACAGGCCAAAAATAGACATGCAGGATCTTATCTACAAAAGAATAAAAGAACAAAACTCTAACCAACTGTCATTTTAGTCTACCATACCCGTGATGGGGGGACTTGATGAGATCGTATTTCCCACAGTCTGGAGTCTAGAAGGTCTAAGATTATGTGCTCATGGACCCAACAACTGGTGAGGGCCCGTTCTAAACTTCAGATGAACATTTTCTCATTGCCCTACACATGGAGGGGAAGAAAGATAACACGTGTTCTCCTACCTCTTCCCTANTGGCACTAGGGCTTCCCATTATGACCTGCTTACTGTTAAAGATTTAATGCTTACATCACAAAGGAGAATAGGATTCAGTATATGTATTTAGTGTGGAGTGGGAATCATTCTGTCATTGCCAGAGTTTGTCCTTGTGTCTACTGATAATCTCAGCTAAAGCACGTTAAAATTCAGAATTATGTAAACTACTTGAAGGTACATCAGAACTCAGCACTGATCTGCATGCTTAAAGCATATGTGATAGTTTCTCAGGGACCCAGTACAGGGTCACCTGAAGAGAACTGGACAGCTCTTCACAGCCTCAAAGCCAGCATAAGGCCTACATGAATGACATTAAATCTAATCTAGGGCCTACAACTAATTTTTATTTGTATCATCATATAGGAAACTTATACGTCATTCAGTCGTTCTAGTTATGTTCCCCTTTCAGGTCCAATACTCATTATTTAAATCTTCTGTTTTTGTTTAAAATAGATTTTACCAATTTTAACCCATTGCTAGAGTTTTGTTGTTCCATTGTTGTCTTTTAAAAAATAGTTTATTTCACTAATTTGTTTATTTGTTCATCGTTTTCTATTTAAACTAATTTTTCCATCTTTTCCTGTTTTCTCTAGGATATATAGAATACACAAGAGTTAAAGATGCTTCCTTAAGAACATAATATAGTGTTATGAAAAAATTACTGATTTCTAAAGCTATACAGCCACTGAAACTTAGATCTAATTATTACAATTTATGACATTGTTTCTTCTCTGAAACACAGATTATTTGGAATTCAGGTTTTTAGTTAGCTAACACCAAAAGCTTTGCTTTTCAATTAGTTTGTAAATTAGTTGCATTTTGGCCTGGAAGTTCATTCTACGTGGTATTATTTCTTGTTATAAGTAAATACTTCTTCTAAGCCTAGTAAGTGGATTATTTCATACAAATAATCTATATGGACTGAAAGAATATATATTTTGTACTTGTTTGAGAGCTTGCATTGACTAATTGATGAAGGTTTGAAGTGTTTAGTTCACACTTTCTTTACCATTACGTTTTTGCTCTGTTTGACATTATTATCTTTCAAGGAAGATCTTTAACTACCGAATTCTGATATATTCTTGTAAATCTGCTTATTTTGACTCTGTATAAGTTGATATCATATTCTTTCATGTCAGCAGACTGAGAAGTGTTTCAAGTGTTTGGTGAGTTGCACTATATACTACTTAACACAGTATTTTAGTATGATCCCTATGCCACAATATATCTGATAAATATCATGTGATATCTTATTTCCAATTCATGTATATTATACCATTTTCTGTGAACACCCTGTTAATGTAGCTGGGCTTTAAAAAATTTAATCTGAGAATCTTTTTCCTTTAAAAATGGTATCAACATATTTCATGAAAAGGATTCATGGTAGATTTGCATTTTTTTCTCACGTATTATTCTAACTTTGTTTGCCACACATTCCCTTCTTTTTTGCCACAATTTTGTCTTATAAATAGCTGACTGTTTTCCCCCCTTCTGTTTTCCCATAACTGGTTTAGAAGTTTATCTATATTTTAAAAAATTACATTTGGTTTGGTTAGTAATGTGTAAAAGTAACCATACTATGTAAGTNGAGCTTAACTAAATAATTTATATTATTCTAAATGATAGGTTATTCACCAACTCTGCTTGCACTAAATGTTGGCTCTCTAAATTTACTGACAAAGGACCATCTCTAGTCATGCATGTTAGTAAGAAAATCCTAGAAACATCTGTGAATACGCATAATACACTACTCTTTTCATACACATACGCATCAACAGATAGGTAAATGAAGAAATATGTACAAAATATCTCTTCAAATAAATCTCTGAAACTGGCAACAGTGATTGTCCTTGAAGGAAAGAAATATATGTGGAATAAGAATAGTAGAAAATACTTTTCTTTGAATACCCTGGCATACAATATGTACAAATGTGTGCAATAGGAACATGTGTATGTGTTATGTTTTTACATTAATCAGTACCTCTTCTCCAAAAAATAACAAGGAACTTAAAATGTTTTAAACCCAATTTCCTTGCTTTTACAACCTTGGTATATAATATATGTTATTATAGATTTTGCTACTTAACTGACAACCAAAAAAACTTCCAGGAGCATTCAACAACAAAGGATCATTTCTTAGTTGTGCATTCTTGTGTGGGCCAGTTTATCATTGGTTGGTCTTGATACTGGACCCCAACTGCTTTAGTCCCTGCTTTGCTCTGGGTATCTCTGATCTTCTTCCCCCAACCAGTGGCTGTCAGAAACATATTCTTCTCATAGCCGAAATCAGGAGAGCAAGAGCAAATGCAAAAGGTCTGTGCCTCTCAAGCCTTTTGTCTCAGTACATCTGTCAATATCCCATAGACCAAAGCCAGATACACACCCAAGTATAAACTCAGTGTAGGAAAACAGTTTCCTGTGTGGATGTTGGGTGTGGAGACTGAATGAACACTTACTAAGTAATAGTCACATCTATTACACCTACTTCTTGTACTTATCTTAATTTCTTTGAAATGTTCCCTAAGTGGATCTGCTTTTAAGTGAGTGTTTACTTTGATTTTCTAAGTCCTCACTGATTTCTTCACCAAACCCTGCTCCTTACATTCCATTTGTTTTACCTAGTTCACTTTTTCTCTGAGAAAATTAAATATTTTAGTACATAATTCCTTCTGCAGGAGTCCTTGAGTAGTGAACTCTCACTGTCTTTACCTTGAAATGTTTCTTGAAGGACAACTTGGCGATTTATAGAGAATAAGTGTCTGNAAATTAGACTTAATAATTAAATGAGTAGTGAACCATATCAGAATATGAATTCACATCCTTGCCAAGGCTTTTATACAACAGCTGTAATTATGAAAGGAANAGGCTCTAGAACAAGGAAAAAGCTAATTTGGCTACCCTCAGATGAATCTGAGAATTGAGACCACAAAACATTCTTGCCATCAGAAGCAGTCATCGGCTCCCCCGTGTAAGAAGACAACTGCTTTCCTGCTTGACAAGGTCATGGCATCCTCTTTAAGGCAGCTACCTGGCAAAATAAACCATATATGCTACAATTACCTATAGTAAACTTAATTGATTCTACACTCATAACCAGTATCAAACCCAAGTATGCAAGAGAAACTGTAAAGTCTCTTCACATCTAAGAAGCCATAATGTTTTGCTCATTTAGATCAACAAGTTTCTGAGGAATATGAATTCTAATAATGCTAGACAAGGGTTTAGAAGGCTACAGTGGACCAGGCCAAAGTGAAATATATGATGTACCTGTCATAAAAAAAGTCAGAATTCACTGTATATATGTCAATGACTGAATCAAAAGCTTAGAGATTAGGCATCAATGCAATATAGACTCATTGATAGATGACGGTTGAGGGTGAGAGTCTAGGAGTTCTCCTGGCAATATGAAAGAAATAAAGCTTAGGGAGATAAGATTGTCAAAGTAAATACATGGTATGTATTTTTCTCATCTGCCTTCCAATTGAGTATCATGCAAGTCCTTCAAGTGCACTCCTTTAACACACTGAGGGGCCACCGGCATCTTTCAATAGCTAGCTCTATAAAATATGACCTATGCGAGCTGGAGAGCAGGGCAGGAAATGTCATCACTGAAATAGATTTGCACTAGGCCTTAAGTGGCAGTCTCCCTGTTAGTTACCCAGAACTGGTAACTAAGCCCAAAAGTTCAGGAAAAAAGAGTCTTAAGTAATCTTACTCTCTAAATATAGTAGCAAGTAATTGAGTAAATCATAGAAGCTCGAGATAAAGAGGCAGCTGGACTGGCAATCCTCTCCCACTAACCGCCATCCCAGCTGTACTTTTCTTCGCTGTCTCTATAAACAGAGAACCAGGCAGAGTGAGGTAATGTGGGTTTTATCCACCCTCCTTTCCGCAGCTAGTAGAAGACAATGAGGTGGACTGGACGCTTCCCTTACCAAAGACCAATAAGTAAAAGCTTTATCACTTGTAAAAATTTGGAAGCACCTGTTTCTACTTTAATCACTGGATTCTGTGTTTTTTTTCCCCTGAGCCAACTACAGGCAAGAAACATATAATTGAAAAATGATGACTGAGCAAACACAAAAAGACAATGTGTTCATCAGCTCTATTGCCATTTATCATAGTAGGGATGTCTAAATATCCAGTGAGTCAAGGAACATAAATAGAGGTGTGGACTATCATACCAGTCTTTACAAAAGCCCACCAAGAAGAAAATCAGCCGAGAAGATCCATGGAGGACAGCAGAGGCAGCCGAAAAGCACAATTT
>LZPO01008409.1:22664-26027 GCA_001675575.1 Neotoma lepida | reverse complement strand
TACATGTACACAATATATTTTTATTATATCCACACCCCTATTTCCTGGCCTCCAACTTTTCCAAGATTCCCACCATATTTGCCTCCTTTTATTGAATATAGTTAGTGTTATTTGCATGTATGTCCATGTGTATGTAACCACCCAATGAAGNATGGGCAACCTAGAAGTCACATCCTTGAAGGAAGAGAATTCTCCATTTTTGTTTCTGTTTCAGAGCCCATTTTGCTGATGTCACATTGACATTGTTTTAGAGAGTTTTATGCTGTCTTAATTTAATGTACATGTCCTATTTTCTTTTTCAATTTCTAAAAATTCTCGGGAATTCCTATGTGGTCATTCTTTCTAAAATCCTGTTGATATGTTAAATTTNAAGAAATGACTCTGGCCACATGATCTAGAAAACCACATATCTTTTTNATCTTGACTTGTTTACATTATGAATTTNAGCACTCTTTTCCAAGATCAAACATTACTTTAGTCTCTTGAATAAACTAGCATGGTCACTTTTTCCATTCTCAGGGCNGCTCTGCTAATCCGGACCTCTAGCACATTGTGTCTGGCTTATTAAAATAGCTTCTTGAGAAGATTCCTGTCTTGCAATTGCACCTNCTCCAACTCATTCTAATAGGATTTTATCTCAATAACCAAATCTGATGAGTTTCCTTGGTCCCTACCCCGTGGTGTGAAGTCTACACAACATGGAACACCAAATCCTTCACGTCTTACAGCTTNCCTGCCTACTTCATTCTTTGCCTCTTCCTCTTCCTTTTCCCACCCCTACCCAAAGCAAGCCTCTATGATCTGTTCGCTGTTTCCAGAAGGAGCAAGACACTCTGTTCTTGGCTCCTTTGCCCAGACTGTCCTGCTGACACACCTCACCTTCCTGTTTGCTCCTCTTTGCTGTCTGTCTATCTCTTCATTCAAGACATCAGGCCAACCTCCACCCCAGAAGCACTCATAAGTGACTTATATTTAATTTCCTTTGCTCTGTAAACTAAGTATCTTCACAAAGCACTAATGTCTTCACAACCCATACTCCATGGTCAATGTTAGTAAACCCTTAAGATAAGGATTGGTGCCCAATTACTGTAGCTCCCAGAATTCAGCCTTATAAAGGTCAATTAATGTATGTTGGTTGTTAGAACAAATAATTCTTAGTTTCCCTGCCTTAAAAATAAGAATAATTTTTTTCAATCAAATAATCTTATATAATAATTAAAGTACATAAATGTCTGAGAGGGCTTTGGACACTAAAAATTTACACAGAACATGTGAAGCAGTAAAGGCANAAGGAGATATTCCCAAATAATCAACATAACTACACAGTGAATTTGATTTAATCCTGTGATCCTTTAGAACATTTTTAAGTCTTGGAATTTTTAAGGGTTTTTTTTCATCAGCACTTAAAAATATGCATATGATAAATAATCACGGTTATTTATCTCTAACATTTATATTTGTGACATNCTCATGTTTAGAAAACTTCCCTGTGATAAAAGGTTGTATTGCTCAAATTTTACAAGTAGTTTCATTCAATTATCTCAGGGGAAAAAAATCACGGTTTTGGAGTCTAAAAACTCTGTGGCTATTACTATTCACCTGAGAATTCCTTTAAAGGGCAAGTATGAGCTGGGAATGGTGGTACCAGGCAGAGGCAGGCAGATCTCTTTGAGTTCGAGACCAGCCTGGTCTACATAGCAATTTCTAGGCCAGTCAGGGTTATACAGTGAAACCCTGTCTCAAGGGAGGGAGGGGCAGGCCAAGAATGCATCTTAAATAAAATATTATATTTATTATAGTAAAAGTTTGGGAAACTAATATTAAATGTCTAAAAGTTACTGACACTTTCCATATTGAAAAANCCATGGTTATAAGTGTATTCAAAAGCTGTAATTTCCTAAAGTATTAAAAAAATTAAGATAAATATTTATGTTTAATAAATTGCCACACTGATCTATAAAAGACATTTCATGTTTGTAGAAGATTTTAAACATTTTTCTTTAAAAGTATCCATTTACTTATGTGTGTTTTAGCANAATACACACTACCATGTACCTATTTTCCANTATTTAAAGCTATCATGGCTATGATGAATTGACAAGGATGAGACTGAGTTAAGCACACTACCATGTAATTTAAGAGGCAGGGATAATCCAGGGCTGGGAGGATGGCTCAGTGGATAAAGTCCCTACTACTTAAGCACAAGGACCTGCCTTCAGATCCTGTTCTAGCTTGCTTTCTGCTGCTGTGATGACCAAAAGCAACCGGGGAGGAAACGGTTTCTTTCAACTGGCTGGTTATCATCCCTCATCAAAGGAAGTCAGGGCAGGAACCTGGCTGCAGGAACTGAACTAGAGACAATGGTAGAATGCTGCTTTACTTGCTTACTTCCTGGGTCAAACTCAGCTACCTCTCTTATTCAGCCCAGGCTCACCTGCCTAAGAATGGTGGCACCACTCACAGTGAGCTGGGCCTTTCTACCTCGATTAATCAAGAAAATGACTACAGGCATGTCCACAGGGCAATATTATACAGTAATTCTTCAACTGAGATTCTCTCTTCCCAAGTGACTCTTGGTTGTATCAAGTACATGCATACAAACAGAGAGAGAGAGAGAGAGACAGAGACAGAGACAGAGACAGAGACAGAGACANAGACAAAGACAGAAAGACAGAGACAGAGGCAGAGAGAGGGAAGGAGGGGGAGGGAGAGAGAGAAAGAAGAAAAGAAGGAAAGGAAGAAGGAAGGAAGGAAGGAAGGAAGGAAGGAAGGAAGGAAGGAAGGAAGGAAGGAAGGAAGGAAGGAAGGAAGGAAGGAAGGAAGGAAGGAAGAAAGTGTAATCTGAATCACATGCCACCTCTGAGCTTCTTCCATTGTGCTCTGTGTAGACAACTTCTACATTTTTGTTTCCTTTTTTATTTTCAAATATCTTGAAAATTCGGCATTAATAGATTTCCCCTTTGATCACCTCTGCTGATTTCAGATCTACATAAAAGAAATTGGACATAATGGTGCATATCTTTAATCCCAGCACTTGGGAGGCAGAGGCAGGAGGATCTCTGTTAGCTTGAGACCAGTTTGGTCTAAATAGAGAGTTCCAGGACCACCAAGCCTACATAGAGAGACTCTGTCTCAAAAACAAGCAAACAACAACAACAAAATATGTCTGAAGAAACAACTTTTATCTTCTTAAATGCCATGTATATAAATACAAGTTCAGTTTAGGTTTTACCTACAGCACCATGAATTAAGATGCTTTCCTCCCAGTGAAGTTCTGTTAGGTGTTTGGGAAGGGAAAGACTGGTCAAAGCCTGCCTCAAGAAACCAAATACCAAATTTCCTATACACTTACCAGTTCTCAGC
>LZPO01008409.1:7664-20164 GCA_001675575.1 Neotoma lepida | reverse complement strand
GGATTATGATGTTATTGACCTAACATAGTTTTCCTACTTTATGATTTCATTTTTTCCATTGAAGTCTCTTATTTTAAATTTCAAAATATAATTCAACAGGAAGTAGAGTTTCAACATGACATTTTTGCAAATGTTAGCCTTTTGGTCCAAAGCAGTTTAGAAAATCCAATCCACCTATTGAAATGTCACCTGTAGAGCTTTATAAATTCCAACAGATTTTAGACTTGGGTTTATTTCTGGGCTCTGGGCTCTTCTATTGCCCTGTCTGTCCATTCTGAGGCTGGAAGCACAGATTATCACCCTGTTTTGATTGTCACACCTTAATCATACAATTGAATACATCATAGGTACATTAAATCATTTATTACTTATTTCCTAAAAGTTTCTAGATATTTCTAAACATCTAAGCTTCCATATAGACAAAAATTGTATTGTCATGACAAAAAGAATGGAATCTGTGCGCTATGCTTGCCAGTGAATTTGTAGAAAATTCACATCCTTACAGGATATGATGTCTCAGCAAGAGGATGCAATCTCTCTCCATTCATCCTCATATTTGTTGGTGTCCTCCACTTAACCAGTCGGTGTGTGTTTTAGCCTCACAAAGATTCTATNTTTTTTTTGTTAAACGTATTCATAACACCCTTTGTGGTGGCCTGGGCTCCTCCGTAGGGGCAGAGGAGGTACCCTGCTGTGTTGGTTTGAGTCTGAAACTTCACCTCTCTCCCCGGATCGGCCTTTTTTCTAAAAACGCCATCCTTGAAGAACTTTGATGGGTTTCCTGGTTATTTGGGTCCTGGGAATTCTATGGCTTAAGTNTGGAACCAGAAATCTTGAAATGAGAGATCTCCCCCTGCTTCACAACATCCACCTTGTCACTGTTTCTCAATAGCAGCAAACGTGACCTGGGTAAGCTTTAGTCGCTTAGCAACAAATGGGACTAGCTCCTCCCCTCCCCATTCTTCGAGAAATAAAGGCTTAAGCCTCAGGGCCCTGAAGGGAAACATCATTTTGAACTCACAGTAAAGAACCTTTCTTCCTTAATCTGCCTTTGCTTTTCTTCCAACAANCCCTTCCCCTGTGCTGCATTCCAAAGGTAGGTAACAGGATGGATTTATAAAAGGATGTCTCATCACACATAGCGGCTGTGGAGGGGCTTATAGTGGAAGATGTTGCAGAGAAGACAGGGTACCAGGAATCCCCAGCTGACTTAGGCTTCANGATAGCATCCTTGGAGACAACAATTGCTGTCAGTCAGTGCTCTCAAAGGAGGGACCAGGAACCAGGCTGTTTCCTGAAGTAAAGATACATTTCCTACCTATCTTCCATCTGGCAATGTGTTGAGTGTGGATCTGCGCCCCCACCCTTTCTTCCTGCACTCTTTTAATGTTACAAGAAGCTACCAATTTACTCCAGCATCACTCTCCTCTTCAAGCTCCTCTGTTTCACTTCCTAAATATAAAAACTGCATCTAACCTCTTCTACGGCCTTTTCACCCAGGACACTGAGCAGAGGCTGCTGGGGTTGTCAGTTTTCTATACTTACAAGAGTCAGCTGNTGCCCAGGAGGAACTAGACACATAATGAAGAGTTTAGACCTTTGGCTGGGACGCTATTGCAAACAGCAGTTGACTGGACAACAATCAGCTTTTCTAGCGCGATGTCCTTTGCTATGAATTTGCCAGCTGTTTATTTCAGNGGTGTCTTTTACTCACTTGACAGACTGCCTTTTGACCTAACTTAAGGGTTTATCTGTTAGATAAACTAGTTTAGTTCTGTTTTCACTTGTATCTACTAATAGAAATATGTAATTTAANAATTTAAACTAAATATATGAAATTACATTAGTAAAAGCCATCAGCACTTAGAGAATAAGGTCTATGTTAATACTGTCACAATGCTTTTGCATATAAATAACACGTTATCAATTAATGCTCCTGTATTGGTTGATTGTTATCCCTATTTTGGAGACAAGGAACCTGAGGCACAAGCAGATTAAGAAATTTGCCCAATTCCAGGCTAACTGACTTCAGAGAGGGAGCCTATCCCCTTCTTCTTAGCTTCCATTTTCTCTGCGTTCTGCTGCTTCTGCCATTTTTACTCTTTGTCGTGTGGTGAAAAATCTCTTTGCTACCATCTCTGGCATACCCATTCTATTCCCCCCACTTTAGAGCTCCCCTCCCCACATTAGGAAGATCCTTTCCTTCACCTGAGGGAATTCACTTAACTATCAAAGACACAAAGTGAGCCCAGACCGGGCTCTACATTCCAGAGATGCCGGCATGGCCTTGGAATGCAGCTGAACTGCTTGGGAAAGAGGCCTAAAGGCACCATCATCTCTCAGGGCCTGTCTGCTGCACCTACTCTTCTTTCTCATATATTAACTGTTTTTTTTTTTTTCTTTTTCCAGAATGTTCTCTATTTCCCAAAGAATAAATACTCTAAAAGTGGCATTGTCCTTTATTTTGGTCCTAAGCACTACTATATTGGGAAGAAATCCCTATGACATTTGTGATCTGTGTTTATAACCACGCCCCAAAGTCGGCAGGTCTTTCCCCTTTGTCCCTCCAACACACACTGTCATCCTGGTCCTACTTCAGTTCTTGCTTTAATTTAATCTGAGTTCCACTTTCGAGTGGTAGAGCACCTGTCCTACACTGTCATAATTCTGTAATTATTTACTTCCTTTTGATTCATCCTCTTCTAGATGATCTTTTATTTAATTCAGCTACACAACGAAAACATTTTATCTCTCCATTATCAACTTTCAACTATGAAGATTAAATAACCAGGGAAACTGTTGTTGTAGTACATGGTCTCCATTTAACTAGGGTGCCTAAAATGTAAAGCTGAAGAAAACTAACACCAATGTTAATATTTTATACAATATAATCATTAAGTATATTTATATATTGTAAATTCATATTTATATACCAGGAACCTATATGTCTTTATAAATGGCACATATTTATCAAAAAGTCCCATTGAGANCAGGAAAAACATTAAAAGAACATTACCATGCTATATGGCACAAAGTTCTCCGGTTTCTCGTTTGTAGTTTGTATTCTGGGATGTAGCAATGAATTAGATTCTGGATGTCTGACAGAATTTCACTGACTCCAGTAAAAGTCAATGGAAGTTTTGCCTGCGTCAGTTTGTGTTCCTGAAGTTATTTAAGCCTAAGTATGAATTTGGACTAATAGAGAAAAGAGAATTGATTAAACTCGGGTATTTTATAATTAATGTGTAAGTCAAAAGCATTCCAGAAAGTTTAATTACAGAAGTTGTATCAAAGTAAAACAAAATAATTTAAAAATTATATATATCTACAATAAACTTACTCAAATTTTGTTAATCCTGAAAATCAAGAAAGGAAGACCAGTTCTACAATTTTGAGTCAAATTTGAAGCAAGCTTTAATTAAATACTGGCCAGGTTGATGGACTCTGGCCAGGATCATCCCTGGCTTCCCAGGAAATGGCCATGAGTCACATTTTGCAGAGGATTAAAAAGTCAAAACTTCACGAACGTAGTATTTCTCATCAGGTCCAATCATGCACAAGCATACCTCCTGACACATTTCCTGCTTACTGCCTCCTGCCCACATCCAATCAAGCACATCCGGTGCAAACAAATTTGTGTAGAGGAGTGAAAACATGTGGCTTGTTATTTCCCAGTAACCAACGCCCTCCAAATTCCAAGAAGTTATCTGTCCTTGGGCAAGCGGGGCTAACAGGTTAACTTTGGCTCTTGCCAAAGTTANTGTATATTTTCAGGAAAGAATAGAATACATAAAGTGGAATGGTGTTTTCGTAGTTAAAGCACTGGCTGTAAGGTGCTCATTCTGCAGAAGAAATCATCAATTACACCATTCCTGGAGTTCTAGTAACAAAAGCAGTAGCTACTTTTCTGTTAATGTGGTAAAACACTCTGACCAAGGGTTAGAGTCCATGACGGTGGAGCAGAGGCATGGCAGATTGAGAAGCCGAGACTTTACATTTTGAACTTTGAGCACAAAGCAAAGAGAGCAAACTTAAAATGGCAAGAGTCCCTAAACTCTGAAAGGCTTCCCATATTGCTGTGCTTCCTCCAGCAAAGCCACACCTCCTAAGCCTTCCCAAACAGCATCATCAGCTGGGGACTAATTATTCAAGTACACAAGACTATGGGAGATNTTTTTCATTCAAAGCACATCTCTCATATTTATGAAAGAGAATAATATATGTGTATGTGTGTGTTTCATCAATCTTCATAAACTAATATAAGGGAAAAGATGTCTTATTTCTGCTATAGAAATTCAACAGCAAGAAATAACTAAACATCACATCCATCAAGACAAATAAAGTGATTGTTTTCTCATTACTAGAGGCCTGTAAGAGTTCTATTTCTGGTTTTGTGAAGATCAATTATGAAAACCATTAGGATTATGGTTTTTTTTTTTTACAACAACTTCTCATCATATATCTGGGAATGTGGTAAGCTATTCATGAATGTGGCAGCTCATGCAACTTTATTTTATATAACTTACTCCAAAAAAGCTCCATGTCTCTCAAGGAAGATCCTAGGTCTTGAACAATGAATGCACCACAGGACATCATGCCTGTTCTCTGCAGGTAAAGAGGAGGGTCACAAGATTTGTCAATCCAGGAAAATGAGGGGATTTGGGCCAGAAAGAACAAAGAGCAGAGAAAGCAGTTTTACTTTTAAAAGGGAAAAATTATGACTGATATAGGACTGTAAAGGAACCATTCTGGTTTTAATGTAAAATATATTTCACCGCTTTTTAGTTATGCCTCATACATCCTCAAAAGAAGGGAAAAAAAAAAACACTTAAAAATGACAGTATATGACTGAAAGCTGACCTTATGCCCCCAGTAAGAGGGTAATTAACTCTCTGTTCAGTATTGAGTTGTGACCCCAGGATTCTTAGATTCACCTTCTCACAAATCTGATGTATGACTATTTAAGATACAATGTTTCTATACTGAATTATTTCCATAATAAATTATTTTTGTGGCTCTTTTATTATAACTGAGATGGTTTTTCCACATAGAAAAAAATTAAGGTGGGGGTATAAAATGATGGTAGAGTGAGTCTTCTTTACTGTATTTTGGAAAGATTTAAAATTATATATTATCTTGGTTTGTTCATCTGAACTATAAGGAGTGATCATAGTTAATATGTTGATTTTCCTTNTTTACTTCCATCTCCAAGAAAATATTTAAAATGTGTATATCGTTTTTTAGTGAAATTTAATAAATTCCCCTGAAAATAGAGCTCCTGGTGCATCTCCATCCAAGCAGCTATATGCAGTGTGCCAGCTTCCCAATTCAAGGNGAAGAAATTAAAGACTTTTGAGCTAATCAAGAATAGGCTGTATATGCACCAAGAAACATACATAGGAGGAGAGTGTTTCTAGCTTGTCCTTTAGCAATTGTGACTGACACTGGCCATGATCTAAGGAAGCAGGCACTAATAGCACATGACTTCACTCTGTGACATTTGAGACAAATAGCATGTAACACAGCATGGAGTGAATAAACTAAATGTAAATGACCCAGAAAAAAAGCCACTGCTGTTTAATAAGCTGCANTGTCACTGGGCAAACAGGTAATACAGATGAGGGAATAGGGACTCTGTAGCACAGCTTTGTAGCTGGGTGGACAGAGGGCACAGTGGCAAATTAGAATAAGCCCCNCACTCCCCAAGAGGGGTGGAATAGCTAATGGCTCTTCCTCATACATAGTTTTTCTTTATTCAGAAAGAGCCATGTGTTCCACATTTCTTAGCATATTCCCATCTACACTCCTGCTCAAGTATCCTCAGTTCTTCTCTAAATTTAAAACCATTATACACAAATAATGGAAAATGTTACATCCACTCCCAACTATTCATTTGAATTCCACCCTGTCAAAAATAGCTTACTACTTTGTGACAGGGCAAGATAGTACACGATCCACCATCTTGTATTCTTGCTGAGACCATTTCAGGTTTAACTAGAATATGGTCTCCTTCATGGAGAATCCCATGGAAAATTACCAAACTCTATTCCAACAGCCCAAGGTCAAGATGCCCCAACTAANTTACCTTACCTTCTGTTAAATGNCCTGCTTGTGTCGAAGCCCCTCCAGCCAACTGCTTATCTTAGCTTCTGGTAGATTGCTTGCTTGTGCAAAGCTTACCACTGCAGCTGCCAAGCTAGACACCAGGACCAGGTTTTTGGCCTACAAAGACCTCTTGCTCTGGACAATCTGTGATACACTGAGGTCCAGAATACCTGAATATAGTCCCAAACAGCTGTTATAAAGACTTTCATTTGGCTATAAACTGAGTCAGAGTGGTCATCTCTGGTGGGCTCCCCATAACAATTTTTGGCAGTTCCCCATGGGTATTTCCAAACAATTGATTCTTGATTCTCTCGTTTTGAAATTCAGTTAGAATCTGATTGTTGTCTTATCCAGTGAATTACTCCATCATTTGNACTTCCTTGAACCACAAGGAAGACCTGTGTGCCCTGTANTTAAATCCACCCAGAGCAAGGCAACTCCTGACATATTACTTCTGCTTCTGCTCTGGGTGAGTTCTAACAGCTTCTAACTCTCCTTGTGCTTATGTTCTGGTTTTTTTGTTGTTGTTTGTTTGTTTGTTTTGTTTTTCTATACAAAAATGTGGAAATTCTTTTAGGTGGTAAAATTTGTAAGCACAAAATAGCACAGAAACTTTCAGAACAAGATGATTACAGTAAGAAGAAAAGACTTTTCAACATTCGTCTGCTCTGGAATCACCCCATCTTCTTCCATTTATGGAACACAGACCACATCATCACAAGCTCTAAGCTCCTGTGTTGTCATTGCCAATCAACATGCTGAATCTATCCCCTTGTTATTTCTTCATATTTCTTCATATTTCTTCAACAAATGCNCAGTAGTGCAGGTGTTGCTCTTTACTGCAACACCACAGGCATAAATTTATCCACAAGGCATAAATGATTANAGACACATAGTTGTTGCTAAAAAAATAAATGGAGAAAGGTAGCCATGCTCACCATTCTACCATCAGTGTGCACTCATGTACATGCTTATATGTGTACACACACACACACACACACACACACACACACACACACACATACACTCACACATATACACATAATAACAGCTAATAAAAAAAGAGACTATGAACCTGAAATAGAGGAGGGATGATATGGGAGGGTTTTGAGGGAGAAATGGGAAGGAGAAAATTATATAATTACATTGCATTTAAAAAACAAAAGAAAAAATTAAAAAAGGATAAAATATATGGAGGTTGATGGGAATGTAATACTAGTGCAACCACTATGGAATTGATGTGGAGATTTCTCATAAAAACTAAAATAGAACTGCCATATCCCAGCTCTACCACTTCTGAACATACACCAATGGACTCTATAGAGATGCCTGCTTAGCCATGTGAATTGTTGCTCTCCTCACAGTAGCAAGGAAATGATATCATGTAGATGTCAATTAGCAGGTGACTGGATAGTGAAAATGTGTTCCATATAAGCAGTGGAACTTTATTCAACCATAAAAAAATAAAAATTTTCANGAAAATAGATGGAATGGGGAAAATGTATTCATTGTGATGACCCAGGATTAGAAAGAGAGATACTACTAGTTTTATCTTATATGCAGATCCTGGCTTTCTAGTTGCTGACTATGTATATCTAAGGGGATGGATGTGTGTGAATATGGGAAAAAGCCAGGAAGTTAGAAAAGTACCATGAGAGGGGGAAAGAGGATGGGGAAGACAACGGTCCATGTAATATATTAAAATGGAAGAGAGAATATCTGGGTGGGAGACGAAAAAAATGAAGTGTGTATGAAATGCCTTAAGGTTTTACTGTTGCTTTGTAAGCTACCTTTTTAAAAATTTAAATTTAAAAAGCGGAACAGGTGGCTAAGATTTAAATTTAGTTATATAGCCTCAGAACTTTGACTTCTGCCACTAAATTGGTTGACTTATAGAATTCAGTTAGCCTGTGAAAAGTCTCAGAAATCACAATAAGGTGTTGTACACTGTAAAGAAGTGTCACTTGGTTTAATAAAAAGCTAAATAAGAAATCTCTGTGTCGCTTTCTTGGTGGGACAGAAAAAGACTAGTGATAACAAGGAGTTTCAATTCTACTGTTAGAATGAGAAGTTGTAGTAAAAAATTCCTCAAGTAGAAGAATGATACAACTCGATTCATATTTAAGAAAGATGCTTGGACGGCAAACTGAAGATCATTTTCTAATGAAGGGAAACCTTAGGAAGATCCAACTTTCTCCGTAATAGATGCTGGTAGCTAAGACTAGACATGAAAAGACAGGGGCTAATGAAAATTCATTTATAGGATAGATTTATTAAGACTGATGAACGGGGGTGGAGGATAAGTGGAGTAAGACATTAACGATAGTTCACATGTACCTATCTACAATAGGTATCAGCAGGATTAGGGAAAAGATTACTTCAATGAATTTAGATACCAGTATGATCTATCATAAAGATAGTTAGATATACTCAGTATAGAGATCTTGAGGGTTAGATTATAGAGTCATTTAGTAGATAGCTTAGCATAGGAGCTGTTGAAGGAAAGATCATCCAAGCAGACCATGGGATCAGTAATCAAATAGAACCCAGGATAGAATCATGAAAAAAAAAAACATTCAAGAAGCATGCAGAGAGAAAAGATCTCATAAATCAGAGTAAGAGGGAATAGTTAGTAAGTATAAGGAAAATTTATTGTTGATTGCCTACATAGAACTAAAGCAGCCTACTAAAATGTCTAATATATTCTCAAGAAGTTGTATGCACCAAGAGATGCTGAATCAAATTACATCATCATTCCAAAGAGCTAATGTGTAAAGCCATCAGAACAGTAGATAGACAAGCTGGAAAGACATAATGGGTTGATCAATACAATGTCATGCTTGGTATTAAATATGGTATATGATAAATAAGCAATAACGGATAGCAAGGTGCTGGGAAATGTCAAGGAGAGGAATGATGACAGAAGAAATAAAGGGAAATGAAATATCTCCTGAGGNTAATAGCTTATATACCCATTTCCCCTCAATCTCCCCTTTTTATTCAAAACATACCTGTAAAATTTTTGCAACACATCGAAATCTCAAGATACTGTTCATTATTAACATATACAAAAGAACTCCACTACAGCTAGCACAGTTTTCCACAGATTTCATCATAATTCAACCATGTTTCTCTTAGCTATTAGGATAAGGATAAAGTAATTTTAAGGGCAAAATCAATTTTCGGTGGCTGGTTCTGAGAAATAGTGCAAGATCTTTTAGATTATTGTTTGGTTCGTCGCAAATGTGGTGTTTGTTTTCAATGTAATTTACTTGGGGTAAAAGTAGAAATCAGTATTGAAAATATTTAGTATAATAACAGCTCACATTTATGGAGATTATTATACACTTTCAAGTGTATAATACATCATATGTATTATATGATGTATTGTATATGACACATACATCAGCTAGTTTGATGCCTTCAATGGCCGTAGAAGGTTATTGTTCTTATTATTGCTGTTTTACAAATGGAGAAGCCGAGACCCAGAGTTTGCATGTTTTCCTCATTCAGTAGCAGATTCTGAAATTCCTTCATCCTGATTCCAGTACCCAAGTCATGTTCCCTTCTGCTGTTCTGTCTCCACTATTTCATTATGCAAGCCAATCACTTATTAACGTTAATTTTGTGGCTAAAACTAAATCTTATACCAAGAGGCCTCTCCATCGTTTTAAATAATGCTATATTAATATTTTTATATTTACAGTTGGAGCAAATCCTATTGTGTTGTTTTCTGAACCGAACAATTGCACAGAAACTAAACTCAATAATGAGACACTTACATATAGATTTTAATATGAAATAAATATAAAATTGTGATCAATATTTAATCTCTTACAAATAGTGGGCTTATTTCTATTTCCTGGTGAGAAAACCTCTGGAGACCCAGNCAGCCAACAGCACCAATGACTGGGAAGGGAACACAGCTTGGTCAGGTATCTCTGAAGTAGTTCCTTGTCTACTCTGTTTCTACTAAGATGATGTAAGGCATGTGTAACACACCTGAGTTCATCTTATTGCATTCCCCTTTACAGTCTTCTGCAATTTCTTAATCGTTGATGGGTGTTTTAGTAGGCCAATAGGCATTTTTGACCATTATTTTTTTAATTTTTATTTTATTTTATTTTTATTCTTAAAAGGCTTTAAGAATCTATATAGGGCTTCTTAACATTTTATATTTAAAATAATAGTTAAATATCTTTTATATTTAAATTTCACATAAAACACAATGCCATTACATTTTAGCATTTTGGTAAACAGCCTTTAATGTGGTACACACTGATAAAACCGANCAATATGCTGGCTACAATGGGTGAACTAGAGTCTGGCATAACTAAGCCAGGTAACTAGGTCACTGATTTCACTTTTTTTATGAATAAATCTCTGTAATTCAAATGAAAGATAACTGACTGTGGATCAAATACACAAGTAAGAGTGTCTACTTTCAGGTCTGTTCTGCACAGAGGTAAGTGTGTAGAGATGATAGAATCTTGCACGCACATTCAGGAATCATAGTCGAGGAAGTTGTGTTTCTCACAGAAACTGACAACAGAAATCTTGAGCCCAATCCAACCTTTGTGTACTAGTGGAAGCAGTATCTGCTTGATGCATAGAGTTGTTGCAGTAGCTTGTTCCCTTTCTACACTAAGTTTTGGTTCAAAACTTAAGTACAAGGAGGTCAGGAGGGGGATGGGGATGGTGTTGGAACTATCCAGGATTTTGACTGCAGTGATTAAACATAAAATGAAAACATGTACTGGAATTGAAAGAACTTGATTAAACATAAAATGAAAACATGTACTGGAATTGAAAGAACTTCACGCATGCTCAGTTGTGCACTACACTTTCCACAAACAAGTACAAATAAAACTGAGAGATCTGAATAAAGCTGTTCAGACACATCAATTCCATCACCTGATCACAATATTGTATTCTAGTGTTGCAAAATGGAGAATGGAAACAAAGCTCACCCCTATGGATCTTTCTGCTTCATTTTTCCCAATGGTATATACAATTACTGCAATGAAAATTTCAATTAAAACGAATCATATGCTTTTAAATTAATTTTGTTAAAATATGAGTTAAAATAAAATTTATTTTTAAAAAACCTATTTCTAAGGCCACAAATTCATGCCAAGCCCTGGTCTCCAATCATGTGGCCATGTGTAATAAAAATCGTCTTTTAATAAAAAACCAGGAGCTTGATACTGGGGTAAATGCTGAAAGATCAGAGAGACAANGGAACAAGCCACATTTTACCTGTAGGACTCCTCAGTCTGAAAGAGCTCCAGCCGAAAGGGCTTCTCTAGCCGAATGAGCTTCCTCACCNAAAAAGGCTTTAGTTCCTTTCTCCTCAGGCCTTATAAACCTTTTTCTGCCCACCATATCACTTCCTTCTTAGTGCTGGGATTAAAGGCATGTGACTTCCCAAGCGAAGGCATGAGATCTCAAGTGCTAGGATTAAAGACGTGTGCCACCACTGCCTGGCTCTGTTTCTCTCCTAGACTGAGTCAATCTCATGTAGTCCCGAGTGGCTTTGAACTCAGAACTCACAGAGATCGAGAGAGATCTCCGCCTCCTGAGTGCTAGGGTTAAGGTGTCACTGCCTGGCATCTATGTTTAATCTAGTGGTTTATTCTGTTCTCTGATCTTCAGNCAAATTTATTAGGGTACAAAATATATCATCACAGCCATGCATCANTTTGTTTAAGCTATGATGCTTATTGAGAGCAGAACGAGCAGGGTGAAAAAAAAGGACATAGCTAATCTTACCAAAATTTGTAAGAATGTGTGTAGTGGTTGCACGTGCAGGCTCTGGAATCAACAAAATATGGGTTTGTATATCCAGTCTTACCAGATATGCCAGGATGGGAAATTTCTTAACATTTCTCTATGACTCTGTTTCTTACCTTTAAAATGGAGATTATAATACTACTAGTCGTGGTGTGGGTTTTTGTTGTTGTTGGGTTTTGTTTGTTTTGTAAATAGAGTCTTCTATGGCTACAGACTCCCTTTGTAGCTGGTGCTGAATTTGAACTCCTCGCACTGTTGCCTCTACCTCCAGAGTTCTGAGATTATAGGCATGTGCCATCCTACTTGATTTTACTGTTTTGTGTTTGTTTGTTTCCCCTAGCTGAGGACTGAACCCAGGGCATTGCAGTTTCTAGACAAGTGCTCTATCAGAGAGCTAAATCTTAGACCCCTTTACTGTTTGTTCTTTTCACTTTAGGGAGTAAAATACTTAGACTTCCCCAAACATTTATTAAGTAGTCAATAGAGACTATATANTAGTAGTANGAAATTCATAATATAAAAGAGTCTGTTACTTTAATGGAATGCTATGAGACTAGGTGGCTAGGTAGAAACTGAAAAATATTCTCCATAATGGTGCAGAA
>LZPO01008408.1:9774-25424 GCA_001675575.1 Neotoma lepida | reverse complement strand
ATTCAAAATGTAGACAAACTTTATGTTGCTGTCTAGATGACCGTGCTTGTTTCTCAGGTGAGGAAGAGTTTTAGTATGACAGAGGCTGTGTCTATTGTGACAAAGCAGTCAGAAAAATGGTGGCTGATTTTGAATAAATCCATTCCGTTCTGATGGGAAAAATATAACATCTTAAATGGTGGCCAAAACTAGAGGAAGTCTTTTAATATCTGTTTATGCAACAAGATACATCTTACTTTCTCATTTGTAAAATGTTTGTATGTGGAATTAGAAAACCTTTTTGATTATCAAGTCAACTACACATAGATTAAAAACATGATATTCATAAATATATAGAAAGTTGTTACTAAAAGTCATTCAGGCCTTGTCCTGAGGATAGTAGTACAGTGGTGAGTATCAGTGATAACTTTTCTCTTAGGTATCTTAGCACAACAGGTACATAGTACAGTAAAGGAAGTACAGGATAGCGGGAAAAGTTGGGTAGATGCAAGGGGCACTGAGAGTGCAGGTGAGAACGTCTTATAGGAAGGTCAGAGAAGGCATACTGGCAGAAATGACCTCTCACCTGGATCTGGAGTATCATAAGTGAGTCAGACTAGGGAGAGAGATGTAAGAATAACATGGGTGATGGCATACAAAGACAGAGGAGCAAGAGAACATTTGTTGTATTTCTTTTCTTATTAAATTTTTAAAATTTATTTTACGTACCAACCACAGTTTCCCCTCCTTCTTCTCCTCCTGTTCCCTCCCCATCTCCCTTCTACCCCCTACCCCATCCACTGCTCCTTCATCTCCATTCAGAAAGGGTTTGTTGTATTTCTGACCCAAAAGAAATTGGTGTGTCTGAGTCAACAGTAACTGGTGTGTGTGTGTGTGTGTGTGTGTGTGTTTGCATTTTGAGGAAAGTGTTTATAACGAATAGGTTAGAGGAGATACTTTTTTTTGATGCCTATTGGGAATAAGTAATATGCTAGCTACTGAATATAACTATTTAACTAGCANTAATTAAGAAATTGATGTCTTTTTCTATGATTGAGAGATCCTAGTGAACAAAATGATTACCTAATTTAAGGATATAGTCTTTTATACTTCACTGTTTTTAAATTAATTATAACCATGTTCATATAAGATTGGTAATGCTTTCAATATGCTGCTATTCACTTATTTAAATTTAAAGTTGAATTAAATCTTAATTTTTTATTACTTTTAATTATTATGTCTATATGTGTGTGTGTATGTGTGNGGGGGTATACATATGAGTGTAGGTACTTGCAAGGGCCAGAGATGTTGGATCCTTCTGGAACTGGAGTTGTAGGCAGTTGTGAGCTGCCAGATGAGGGTGCTGAGAACCAAACTTGGGTCCTCTGCAAGGGCACATTATCTTAGTCACTGAGCTATCTTTCTAACCCTTTAGTTGCATTTTTATAGTTAAATAGATTCCTTTGTTTTTCTTCAGCCTTTTTTTCCTTCACTGTTTTGACTATTTTTTAAAGATTTATTTATTTTTATTTTTTATGTGCAAGTGTTTTGTTTGCATGAATGTTTGTGTATCATGTGCATGCCTGGTACCCACAGAAGCCAAAGAGGTTGGATCCCCTGGAACTAGATTTATGGACGGTTATGAGCCTCCACATGGGTGGTGGGAACTGAACCCAGGACTTTGCAAGAGCAGTAGGTACTTTAAACTGTAGAGCCATCTCTAGAGCCCCAAAGGTATAGCCCAGCCTGGCCTTGCTTATGATCCTCTTGCCTCTGTCTCTTCAGTATATCCTGCTGCTGGTGTATTCACCACAGTAGGCTCTGTTGATAGTTTTTAAAGGCAAGATTCAATCTCTATTTTAAATATAGTGGATCTTTTAATTTAGAATTAGTATGTAAAATTTTCANTTTTTTCTTCCCACTAGTCCTATATTCAGCTACATTTTGTGAAACTAAATGTGTATCTGTTATNGAAGCTTAACCCAAGTATTTCAGTCCCTGGTTTACCTTACATAGTTTGTTAATCACTTTGGGGCATAGCTATGAACCAAATATAGCTGTCTATCATGAAGTTCTTTTGTAATGTGAAATGACTAGTTTTGGTTTGCTTCGCTTTATGATACAAGGTGCATAAACCAAAAATGCAGATATTATATAGCTCTTTAAGATAATATAACTAGATTGGATCATATTTGTTATCTCTAAACACTTAGTAATGTTCTAATAACCCTTTAAGCAATATTTTGAGGGATGACCCATCTTTAAAATGATGATAAAATATACTCTTAAAAGTTAAATGTAAATAAAAATAGATTGTTAAAGATTGGGTTAGAAACATTGAACTTGTATAGCCCCTACAATGTTTTTCTTTTTTCTTTTTCTTTATTCTTCTCTCATACAATACATATCGACCACAGCCTCCCCTTCCTCCTCTCCTCCCAGTTCCCTCTCTCCTCTCCTCTCCTCCAGATCCACTGATCCTCCCTTTCCCTTCAGAAAAGAGCAGGCTTCCCAGGGATATCAACCCAACATGGTATAACAGGATGCAGTAAGACTAGGACAAATCCTCACGTCAAGACTGGACGAGGCAACCTAGGAGGAAGAAAAGGGTCCCAGGCAAAAGAGACACCCCACTCCCATTGTTAGAAGTCCCACAAACATCCCAAGCTAAACAACNACAGCATGAATGCAGAGGACCTATAGTAGACCCATGTGGGCTCNGTGACTGCCGCTTCAGTCTCTGTGAGCTCCTGTGAGCCCTGCTTAGCTGATTCTGTGGGCCTGTTCTCCTGGAATCCTCTACCCGTCTGCCTCCTATAACCCTTCCTCCTCCTCTTGTGAAGGGTTTTCCCAGCTCCATCTAATGTTTTGGGTGTGACAGACCCTACGATTTTNATTTCACTATGTTATGATAGTTTATATTCTTCAGTAGTACCAGAGCTTCGTAGACAGTCAAATGCGTGTTAAATGACAGAACATTCAGTACTTAAGTGTTCTTAAGGGTATTATGCAGGATACCTTGCTGATGAAAGTAACAAAATTAAGGTATTTATATTAATTAGTAAGTTACTANAGCAAAGACCTTGGACCTTTAATGAGTTGGGAAATATGTTAAAAGCCAAAACCAAAACCTCTTATTTTTCACTTCCAGAGTTAGAAAAGAGCTGGCTGAACTAGCAGAAAATTTTCAGGAGTGATGGGAAACATTTTCTCACTCTATTCCAGACCTACTGACTTAGAATCTCTAGGGAAGGGCCATGGATATTTTTATTCTCAATTCACTTGAATGCTCAATCAGTTGTCAAAATCACTGCCTTGGTCTATCCAGTGAATTGATTGGCTACTGAAGGAGAAAAAGGGCATCGTTTTTGACTGTCTAAATTGCCGAATCATATAATATTTGCTTAGAACTTATTTTATCACTTAGTTAATAAATATTCTGTGGTAGAAATTGACATTATTTCTATATTTTGTTTTCAGAGTAACTGTTTTTGGATTATGAACAGTTAATACCTTATTTAAAAAAAGTGCTNGTCAGAGTTAACTTTTAGTATTTCTTTTCCTTCCAGGAACCAAACAACTTAAACATATTTTGTTAAAAGATGTGGACACTATTTTTGAATGTAAATTATGCCGTAGTCTCTTCAGAGGATTACCAAATTTAATTACCCATAAGAAATTTTACTGCCCACCAAGTCTCCAAATGGATGACAGTAAGTTTTATTTTGTATACATTTTAGAGTTAAGTTTTTTTTTTACTACTTCTATGTATTTGCATTAAAATGGTATTGATATCTAATTATGGATAATTTAATAATGGAGAATAAAATGAAACACTTGACATTGTTATATTCAGTTCCTTGGGTAGTACTTTTATATCAGTGTTTTCCACTTGGATTTTCCTAATCTATGAATTTAAATCCGTGAGTATATTTATTTGTATTGAAATATTGAGAATTGTTTTTGAATGTTTATGTGGTTCATATAGTTTAGTTAGTATTTGACTACAAGATTAATGCTGTCTTTAAGGGAGCAATTTCATGGTATATTTCTTTTATTTAACAACTTGTTCCTAAATATGATTGATCACTTATTAGATTCTCTTTAAGTAAATCAGAATGCCTCTAATAAATAGCAGAGAATGAGTAAATTACTTGATATTTTGGGAATGGTAGAGAGCATTAAAAATACTTACTAATTTTTCTAGTATTTTCTGGATCTNAATTTGAAGATAAGATTTGTTCCTAGTGGAATTTATTTAGATGTCACATAATCAGTGTTACAGTGTATCTAGACTAACAGGATTAGTACTTCTTGTGATGAAGGCAAGTAACATGCTAATAGTCTTTGTGGAACCAAATGTCAGAATGAAATGTACTTTTCTTGTATGAATAAATAAGTAATGTATAGTGTTATTATTGTCTTGCTGTAAATTCTTTAAAACATAGTAATACTAGGTAACTTCATTATTTCTTGTTCAGGGATTTAAACTTTGTGGACTTAAAAAAATGAGATTTATTTTATTAGCCTGATACATAGATACATTGTGGATCTTTGCATTTTTCAACTCACCTTTTTTATTTTTAAGTTTTTGGTAGGGAGATATAATGCAAACTGAATAGNGGANTATTTCTTTAATTACTATCAAACTGTGTTAAGTATGTTATAGGGTATAGATAGCATAAATATTTCATATTTGTCTAGAAATTTTTACATGAAGAATATGGTTATATTTTATGGAAACTCATTTATAAGATAATTCTTCATGGTGTTTTATCCCTTCTGGGTTATGAAAACTTTGGGTTGATTTTGCCAGTCTAAAACTTTGAGACTAAAAATAGTAACATTTTTAGTTTTTAAATGTTTTTTTTTTTGTTTTTTTTTTTTTTTTTTTTTTTTTTTTTTTTTTTTTTTTTCACGACAGGGTTACTCTGTGTAGCCCTGGCTGTCTTGGAACTTGCTCTGTAGACCAGGCTGGCCTCAAACTCAGAGATCCACCTGCCAAGTGCTAGGATTAAAGNTGTGGGCCACCATCACCTGGCTATTTTTTATTGTTTAAGACAATCCATGTGCTTGTATTTGAGCTTACTGAACTTTTCATTATCGAGCTATAAATTAAAAGATAGTCTAGAGGAATCAGTTTAAAATCTAACATTTTCAATTAAAGTAGTATTTTATTTCTTGGTGTTCGTCATTATATTTAAATGTGTAGGTAATTTACATAGTGTAAATTATAAGTGGACTTGCCAGATTATTGTGCATTCTTCTTGGCAGTTGTACATATACTTTTATGAAAGTATTACCACGCAGCTTTACTATGTANGAAAACAAAGAATGGCTCTTGTCACACAAGCTTGAGGTCAGAGTTTGTGTCTCCAGAACCCACGTACATACAGGGTGGGCATGATGGCCTGCCTGTAAGTCTAGCCTCGGAGTGGAACCTGGGGAATTGNTAAAGCGAGCAGACTAGCAAGACACATTAGGGCGTTCTAGGTTTGACTCAGAGAACCTGCCTCAATGAATAAGGTGTGGTTGATGGAGGATAATTCCCAACATCAGCCTTGGGCCTCCATATGTACACATACACACATACCCACACAGCAAGCACCCACGTGTGTGAACATACACCCAAACACACCCATGACAAATGAGGAAAAAGGGAAAGCAGATTAGAAGAACTATAATGGATTATGTTGTGATTTCTAAATAGTTATTAGATTTAGTATTTTATTTGTAACTAGATTTTAGAATTGCATGTGGAAACATAACTGATGCCAGCTGGCCGTTGCAGCAGACGGTTTGGTTGCCTATAGAGGGGGGTTGCTATTGTACAAGTAAGTAAAACCAGCTCTATTTGTAGACTAATAGTTTTTAACCAGTTTCAGTAAAATTTTGTCATGTTGAGAAAATTGTTTAAGACTGNGTTTTTATACTTCATGACATTTATGTTGGCTNGCAGACATTTTTTATTCCTGTGAGATGTTCAACTGTCCTAGTAGAATTAAGCTACATTGTTTATTAGACTTACATTAGCTAGAATACTATTATATTGTATTAAAAATCATTTATATATAGTAGCATCCTTCCTGATATTTTATCCATCCCGTGTTGTAAGAACTTGAGTTGGCTTTGGTTCTCTAAAATTTTCAGACTAAAAATAAGTAATAGTATTTTTACTGTTTAGGACTATCCATGTGCTTATGTATTTTATAAGTAGAAGTAGTGCTTCAGATTTTACTTTTCTCATCTGATGATAAAGCAAAGTTTTAATTTAGTTAATAACTAGGCTTTATATTCATAAAATGCTGAAAAGTAGNTAATGCTATAAAAAGAAACATGTACTACTAAAAGATAAACTTCATTATATATTGTAAAATATTATATGGTTAGAATAGGTTAACCANTTCAGGTTAAAAACAATTTTTTTTTTCTTAACAGACCTTCCTGATGTAAATGATAAGCAAAGCCAAGCCATAAATGATCTCCTAGAAGCCATATATCCAAGAGTGGACAAGAGAGAGTATATTATTAAGCTAGAACCCATAGAAACCAATCAGAATGCAGTGTTTCAATATATCTCAAGGACTGATAATCCTGCTGAAGTCACAGAGTCAAGCAGTACCCCTGAACAAACTGAAGTTCAAATACAGGAGACAAGCACAGAGCAGCCAAAAGCAGTCCCAGACACAGATCCAGATGTGGTGGAAGCCGTGGAGCCTCCTCCTGTAGAGACTGTTATAGATGAAGCTGCACCTCCCTCTGAAGAGCAACCTCAGGAATCCCAGGCTGACTTGGAAACGTCTGATAGTTCCGACCCCGGTCACCAGTTGATATGTTGTCTTTGTAGAAAAGAATTCAATTCTAGACGAGGTGTCCGTCGTCACATTCGGAAAGTGCACAAGAAAAAGATGGAAGAACTGAAAAAGTACATTGAAACACGGAAGGCTCCAAACCAGTCTTCAGACGGACGCAGTAAGAGTGTTCTAGTTTCATTAAGCAGGAGCTGTCCGGTTTGCTGTAAATCATTTGCTACAAAGGCGAATGTGAGGAGGCATTTTGATGAAGTTCATCGAGGACTGAGGAGGGATTCAATTACTCCTGATATAGCAACAAAGCCTGGGCAGCCTTTGTTCCTGGATTCTGCTTCTCCTAAAANATCTTTTAAGACCCGAAAACAAAAGTCTTCAAAGGCTGAATACAATTTAACTGCATGCAAATGCCTCCTTTGCAAGAGGAAATATAGTTCACAAATAATGCTTAAGAGACATATGCAAATTGTCCACAAGATAACTCTTTCTGGAGCGAACTCTAAAAGAGAGAAAGGCCCGAATAATACTGCCAGCAGTTCTGAAATGAAAGTTGAAGTTGAACCAGCAGATTCTGTAGAATCTTCACCCCCTTCTATTACCCATTCTCCACAGAATGAATTAAAGGGAACAAATCATTCAAATGAGAAAAAGAACACACCAGCAACACAGAAAAATAAAGTTAAACAGGACTCTGAAAGCCCTAAATCAGCTAGTCCTTCAGCTGCAGGTGGCCAGCAAAAAGCCAGGAAACCAAAACTTTCAGCTGGCTTTGACTTTAAGCAACTTTACTGTAAACTCTGTAAACGCCAGTTTACTTCAAAGCAGAACTTGACTAAACACATTGAGTTGCACACAGATGGGAATAACATTTATGTTAAATTCTACAAGTGTCCTCTCTGCACTTACGAAACTCGTCGGAAACGTGATGTGATAAGACATATAACTGTGGTTCATAAAAAGTCATCTCGCTACCTTGGGAAAATAACAGCCAGTTTAGAAATCAGAGCTATAAAAAAGCCTATTGATTTTGTTCTAAACAAAGTGGCAAAAAGAGGCCCTTCAAGGGATGAAGCGAAACATAATGATTCAAAACATGATGGCACTTCCAATTCTCCTAGTAAAAAGTATGAAGTAGCTGACGTCGGTATTGAAGTGAAAGTCACAAAAAACTTTTCTCTTCACAGATGCAATAAATGTGGAAAGGCATTTGCCAAAAAGACTTACCTTGAACATCATAAGAAAACTCATAAGGCAAATGCTACCAATTCACCTGAAGGAAACAAAACCAAAGGCCGAAGTACAAGATCTAAGGCTCTTGTCTGGTGAGGAACAGTTACAGAGTTTTGTGTCCCCCCCCCCCATGGAACTAAAAACAAAAGTCATTTGGCCATAATTTATAGCTGGTTCCATTTTGACATATTTTCTTTCATAAATCATATAGCAGTAGGAACTGCAAGAGGGATGGTTAAGTGACCTTTATTCCAGTAGCTTGGGAACAAAAGTTATTTTGAGAACTTGCCTTCCAGAGGACAATGCAATGTAGTTGTAGGTAGATGACACAGGGTCAGTGCTTTGTTTTAATCTTGTAAAATACATTTATTTTGGTCTATATTTACATAGCAGTCTCATATTGAACTAACTTGCACAGGTTTAATTTGTCTACTAATTTTATTTAGTCTACTAATCCTAATGCATTGTAGGAAAGTTAAGTATATCAGAATGAATTTATGAAGGAGATAATTGTAGGAAAAACATTTTAAGGCACTGTAATTATAAAAATTTGTAGGTTAAATAAAGTGTAGCACTAGGAAAAAAAAATCCCCAGATGGAATTTAGAAGAATTAACACTTGTTATTTACGTTTAGCTTCCAGGGGAAGGGGAAAAGTTAGCAAACAAAAGTTTGAATTTTTTTCTTCTCTTTGGGAGTATGTTTTAGTGACTTTTTAAGTTTTGATCTATAGGGGAAAGATTTTTTTAGGTACATATACTCTTGTTTCCCTTTCTGTTTAATAAACTTACCAGTGATCATTTCAACGTAGTTAGTATTATTCAGTAGTGATGTGTGTGTGTGTGTGTGTGTGNTATATATATATATGGTCTGTGGTTACAGGTGATAATGTAGTCTGTATAATTGAAGATTGCCTTGAATTACTGATTGTTCTACCACTGCCTCCCAAGTGCTGAGAGTACATGCATACACCTTCATGTCTGGTTTATACAATGCTGGAGACTGGGCTCCAGGCTTCAAGTATGCTAGGCCAGCACTCTACCAACTATGCTATATATCCCCAATTCTGATAATTTTATAACATAAGGAGATATCTTTTTTAATAGAATATGGTCCTGTCTCCACTGTTTAACAAGAAAGAAGCTAATATACAATAATTTGAAGACCTCATCTGTCTACTACACACATTCCAAAACGTAGTGTTGGGAAAGGAGCATAGTGCCTCAAACCAAGTACTTAACCACTCAATGTTAGTTATAACTCTCTTGTCCCTCAGATTTTTCTTTTTTAAATAAGAGCTTACTATGTAGTCCTGGGTGGTCTGGAACACAGAGAGATATACCTTCCTCTACCTCCCAAGTGCTAGGGTCAAAAGCATGTGCCACCATGCCTGGCCTCCTGAGGAAATTTTAAATGATTTAAAAGGCTTCATGGAACTGGTATTAGAATAGTAATTGTTGAGGCTGGAGAGATGACTCAGCAGTTAAGAGCACTTGGTGCTCTTGCAGAGGACCCGGGCTCTGTTCCCAGCAACCATACAGAGGCTTACAACCATCCTAAACTCTAGTTCTAGGGGATCTGGTACCCTTTTCTGACCTCCATGAACACCAGACATGCACATGGTGCACATACATACAGGCAAAATAATCAATACACATAAAGTAAAATAAATACATTTTTTAAAAATGAAGAATGGTAGTGGGGCCTTGTGACACACACCTTTAATCTCAGCAGTAGGGAGACAGAGTGGGTGAATCTCTGTAAGATTGTGGCCAGCCTGTTCTACATAGGGAGGTCCAGGACAGTGAGGACCAGAGAGAGAGAGGAGAGAGATTGTGACCAGAGAGAGAGGGGGAAGAAGAGAGAGAGAGAGAGAGAGAGAGAGAGAGAATATGAATGAATATGAGATTGTGACCAAAAGGAAGGCAAAACCCCTATTTGGGAGAAAGAACAATTCTACTTTTTAGAGAAAGTTTTGGAACAAATTAAATATTTTAAAATGCAATGTAAAATAAGGAGTAGACTCCCAATACTTGTTTTCATAAGCCTTTATATTTTAGAGTTTGCTTGCAGCACCTTTGCCCCTTGCAATTAGACATTTAATGTACTTAGTATTAAATACGCTTGAGATACAGGCTCTAGAGCAAAGTCTTAGTTTGAGTGCCTAAATATTAATGTGGTTTGATTGTCACATTGTTTTTACTTGTGTGCAAAACTTGAGATGAAACCATCCTTTAGAAGTCATTTACTGTTGTGTAATTTGAAGACCAAGGTTTTATTGGTAAACTCAAAAGTGTTCATTTATTCCTATTTCTCCTCAGATAACTTCAAGTGATGTACGAAAAGGTTTGGAGTTCATTTTTGTGGAAAGACTTTAAGTTGTTAGAACCACTAAACGTCTTCACATGGTACTATGAGGAAAAAAAGAACATTTTCATAAATTTTCAACTGTAACTGCTGATTTCTGACTAAAACAGTAACCTTCTAACCAGTTTCTAAGGCAATGCCCATTCCAGCACTTTTGAGTAGCTGTGATATTATATATTGTCTTCATAGACCCTGTATATATGGTCTACAATTTCTACAGAAATGTTGGGAGTTTTGCTTTCCAAATATTTGTTGATTAAAATGATCAACAACCTGAAGAAAACAATAGTTTTTAATTGATAGAAACTTTGTATTTTTAGTGGTTTAAGTTTATTTCACTTTATATGCAAAATTTTATCTAGCTTGTATAGGTAAATATGATTTTTGTAGAAAGTATGTTAGGATCAAAAGACAAATTAGTATCAATATATTATGAATATTTAGTAGCCTACTGAATATTTATAATTATTTTGCATCCATTATATTTGAGTTTTTCTTTAGCACTTAAATGTTTGAAAGTTTTATTCTAAAATATATACTTCAAAGAAAGTCCAGTTCATTTTATGCATAGATCATTATTACATTTATCATTTGTAAACATCAGAAGTTTTTATGAAAATTAAACATTCCCCTATTTTTCTTTAAATTTTATATAAAGCACTTTAATGATAGATGCGATCTTATTTCTCAGTTCCTATTTTTTTAAAGAACACACATTTACTAATGTTTATATGAAGGTAATAAATAGCTTACTGATATTTTATAGATGCAGACAATCCATATGCAACCACTTCTTATGTTTCTAGTTTATTTCTTTAAATGTTGCTGGAAAAGGAAGATAGGGGTATCCATCCTAATTTTTTTTTCTCCCAAGGAAAAATTTTAAATGACCACTTTAGATAATATTTGATTCCTACTGTAAAATTGAAAATAATGAATTCTTGTCCATCTTTTGTAATCAAGATTTTAGGAAAAAATACATCTATCTTTATGAAATTTTGGGCAGGTTTTTGTGTATCAAAATTTTGTACTTTAGGGAATATTTTATTTTTTAGTAATTTGTGTCAAATTATTTTAAAAGGTACTGCAGAAAATATACCATGTTTTTATGTAGGTTCACAGCTGTACTTAGAATGGACCCTGTCCATCTGTATACTTTTTGTATAAATTTTTAAATGTCGAAGATCTAGAAGGTCATAATAAAATGCTTCTATAGTTAGAAAAACATTTACCCTTCTCAGTGCTTTGCACTAAAATATACTGTGAAAGGAAATTAGAAAGACTGTAATTGTTGCTGGAAATGTTCTATATTGAATGTACATGTTTTTGTTGGAAAAATGTACTATATGTGATGAAAATAAACCAGACTAAAAGTTATTTCAGCTAAATGTGCTTCAACACAGGTACATTGGTTGAAACTTAAATGTTTTATTATTAAACTTACTCAGTGACTATGAGCAGCTACACTTGAATTATATCCTGATAGTTTTATTTTTAAAAAGTAATGATTTCTCTTTAATTTAAAAACATAACTTTTCCACAGATGGAGAATTTGTACTTAGAGGTCTAACTTTAATGACTAATAGCATAATATATTTAGGGACCAAATGTGTAGTAGGTGGCATTTAATTTATAAACCATCTTCATTAGTTGCACATTATTAAACCTGTATTTTTGACATTTGGCAAGGTGTTTTTTTTTGTGCATTCCTACACACAATACATAATTTGTTGACCTTTTCCAGTCTGTTTTACTTGTTAATTATTGTAGGAAAGAAGGAAAAATAGCTTGATGTTAGAGGAGCGAAGACAGCANTGGAAGTTCTTTATTTACTACCCTCACAGGGCTATTTAGAGTATGTTTCCCCCTTAATAATTCTTGTGCCACAGAACAGGACCTTATAAGTAGAAAACGCGTGTCTTCAAAAGATATTTTTTTTCTAAGCCAATATGGAAAAAGCAATGCTGTGTCAGAACTTGCCTAAAGTGGAAGCACTCGTTGGGGGCGTTTTGTCATAGTAGGCATAACTGGGACCAGTGTAGAACAAATAAGGGTATTTGAAAGTATTTGCTCTTCCTGTTCCTTTTCTGTGTGTCTACCTTCTGGGTTTATTGTGCCTGAAGCTTTTCTGCACATAGTCTATATGAACAGATGTTCATATGACTTTCTGTTAGTGTACTGTGAAGTGAGTTATATTTAGACCTGTCTCTAGTTATAAAATTATCTCTCCTTTAGCTGCTATTTGATCAAGAGTTTTTTCTAAGCCAGATATGATGGCGCATGTCTGTAACCCAGCAGTTAGGAAGCAGAGGCAGGGGAATTTTAAATGACCGCTTTAGATAATATTTGATTCCTACTGTAGTAAAATTGAAAATAATGAATTCTTGTCCATCTTTTGTGATCAAGATTTTAGGGAAAAAGAAACAGATCTCTCTCTTTATGAAATTTTAAAATAATTTTTCTCGAGTTTATCTTCCTTCTAAAGACACCGTCTCTTCCCGAGGGTGGGCAAGAACAGAAACAGTAACAGACACAGTTATACTTCACCTTGTTTGGATTGGATAGTGCAGGTGAGAACTGGATGAGGTCTGGGTGACATTAGGCAGGTGTTCATCAGAACAGATAGACTGACAGTGAATACACAGGTGGATTTGTTGTTCATCTTTAAGAAGAACCCCCTGGAAAAGCAAATTATCTATTAATTTTTAACATAGTTTTGCTTTTATGAACTGAGCTTTTGGTTTGCACAAGCTGCTTTACTGCTGCAAAGTACTTTTNACATTTTTTAAAGAAATTATTATATTGATTTGTGGGCAATAAATTCTACTCTGCTTTACAAGTGTGGATGCAGCAGTGGAGAGCAGTGTGGTTTGCTATGACTTTATGTTTTGAGAACAGGGAATTATCCTATAGGTATATGGCAGATATGTATGGAAACAGGCACAAGACATTGCAAAAGATCTTCAAATAGCATGGCTACTGAAAACAACATAGAAATGTCCCTATGATTTAGAAACTAGGTTCCTAGGTTTCCTGCAGTGGCCCTCAGGAATGTTCTAGATCCTTATTTTGGAGTTGTAGAAGTTACTTCTCTAAAGGAATCCATAGTCTGAGGTTTATGATTTAGCCATGGTTCTGAGAGTTGATCCAAAGCCAAGCTGCAGGATACGTAGTATAATGTTGGCTCTGCTCTTAGACAAAAGTTCTCCTGTGCACTATGCTTTTCTTTATAATCTGGTTTTATGAGCTAAATATGTAAGGGTAGGCAATCTTAGAAGCAGCCAGTTGGTTGATTTTTGAGGCACTAGGCACATGGTAAAATGCACAATAAAAACATGTTCCTTAAACTTACTAACCAGTATTTTCCCTTCCTAATTCATCTTCCTTTCTCAAATTTGCGTCTTTATCTCTTTCTTCTGAGCTTCTAGCTCCTACCTTGCTTTCCCCTTCTGTTTGATTAAAAGAGACCATTAGTCCCAGATAGCTAAACCATTTGGGGGAGGTAAGGATAAGAGCATGCAGTTCATTTTCTTATGAAGCTTCAGTGTTTCACACTGAATTTGGGAGGAGGGAGTATTTTCAGGCTTCTCCACCTGTTTTTGATACCACACCTTCAGAAGCAAAGGAAAACTTAGTTTGCATCTGGTTAGGAAAAAAGCCCAAAGATAGTTTTTGGTATTTGTGTCTATTCTTCAATTAATTGGTTTGATTGTATATTTTTGATGTCAGAGGACTGATTGTGTGTAAATTCCTACAGTACCTAACACATTCTTGGGTTTTGCCTTGTAGCTTGTGCTGACCTCACATTCACAATCCTTCTACCTTAGCTTCCCCAGTGCTGGGAGTCCGGGTATGAGTTACCATGTGTGATTCTAGCTCTCTTTTTTATTAGCCCAGTGTTGGTGAGATTTGCTTTAGGAAATACTATCTCTAAGAAGAGTGTATGAAAATGAAGATAAGTCTTAGTGATAGCTAATAATATTTATGGTGTACTTGTATACCATGCACTCTGCTAACACATTGCATGTGTAATGTCTCTAAACCCTACCAATAGACGTATGACGTAAGACCTGTTTCTTCATTATTCCTGTTTTACAGAAAGAAAACTGAAGATTGGAAAAGTTCAATAACATATTTATGCCACATAGCTACTAGGAAACAAAGTGTACACCCTTGGTTGACACAACTCTAACATTTGCACATTTTATCAAATGCAGAGTGATTCACTACAGTTATTTTACTGGTAGCTTATTGCAATGAGCTNGAGCTAGACTAGTTGGTAAAATTTTGGGGCCACAAATTATATCCCTTGTGACCTTTGCAGATCTACTCTAACATTCTCTGCCTTGGTTATTTGACCTATAAAATAGGACCGATGTGTTTTACTTAATGGGTTTTTCAGAGGAGATGAAAACAACATGCAAAATTCTGAGAACAANGCCTGGCATGTTACCATAAATGTTAGATGTTATTTCTAGAAAAGACTCGAACGGCATAGTCATTTGGGAACTTTATCATTACTACTAAATTAAGTTTAGATGGAAACTTGTGCATTGGGAGAGAACTTTGTTACATACCAGATCTGTTGCTTTTGTACTTAATAATCAGATGTCAGTAGCTTATCTTTCTTACAGCTTTTTTTTTCATTTCTCTTGAAAAGATACTAGGGAGTTTTAAAAAAGCATGTTCATTGTAAATTAAGCTTNGTTTTTATGGCCCTCTCCCATAACCATTCATCTGTTTAAAAAATCTCATTGGCATCTGCTCTGTCACACAAATATTTTTAGTCATGTGCAAAATACTGACTGGGAACAAATATTAAATAACATTGTTGGATTTTTAAAACTAAAACAAGCCTTACAGATATGTAGTACTGTTTGAAAGAAGTCATTCACTTACAGAAAGAATAGATTTTTCAGGGGTCCACTGTTTATCTGAGTGGGAATGTCTGGTGAATGCGTTATGAAGAGATAAACAAGCCCATCCAGTGGCAGTCATTAATTGTTTTTGACCTTGGAGCTTTTGTTGGTCCAGTTTGCATCTCTGAGGACCTGGGTGAATCTTTGATCTTAAACTAAAGAAATGTGACTGCTTTTGTTGTTTTGTAGTGGTGCTTGGAATTGAATTCAGGGCNTTAGTAATGCTACACAGGTGCTCGACCACTGAACTGCCTTTTTAGCCCTTTCTGTTTTGAGATAGGGTCTCGCTATGAACCTTAGGCTGGCCTGAAACTTCCTCTTTAGTCCAGGATGGACTTGGGTTCAAG
>LZPO01008407.1:58858-74921 GCA_001675575.1 Neotoma lepida | reverse complement strand
CCTCAGGGAAGGCAGCCAGCCAGCATACCATTCTGGATGGGGCAGGTGCTGGCAGCCACAGCCTGAGAAAGGTTCTCTGAGCCTAAGACAAAGTACTTTTTGTCACTGCCAGCAAGTGAGTCGTTGACCCAGGGGCTCAGTCTCCCAACCAAAATTACTTTAGCACAATTCAATTGCTTGTATTAATTAAGAGAGAGAGAAATAGTGGGTTTGTCACACTTTTCATTAACTCTAGTGCAGAGAAGGGAACAGCCTATCTGAGAGCCTGGAGCAGGCAAGGAAGCACTACAGTTCACACTCCCCTATCTAATTAAGGAGGAGCCTAGGCTTGCTCATTGTCAGTAGCCTTCTAAGGGAAGGTAAGGGGTGGGGAAAAACTAGTGGTGTGGAGAAGACTGGGGGAGGTTGGCAAATAAGAGAAAGGATTGTGCAGACTCCATCCCTAGACTTCTAGCTATAAGGGACAACCTGAATGCATACTGTGTTTAGTACACGACAGATGCCATGAGCTAGTCAAAGAAGTAGAATGTGTCATTCCTGTTCAGGTGTAGGTGATGTAGATAATAGACAACTACTCTATTGAAGGAAGAACAAACATTCAAACTCCAGGTTACCTGAGGTGATCTGAATTTCCAATGTTATGACCTGAACTCAGTCCAAATTCACTCCTATTACCAACGCTTTTGGACTTCAGAAGAAGGGGGTTCTTGGGACTAGAGAGATAGCTCGAAGGTTAATAGCAATGGCTGCTATTTCAGAGTTTCTGGGTTCTATTCCTAGTACCTCACCTGTCACTCCAGATCCAGGGGATCTGACACTCTCTTCTGACCTTCAAGGGCACTGCATGTAAATGGTTCACAGATATNCTTGCAGGCAAAATATTCAATAAATAAATCTTTTAAGATGTGGAATGTGTTCTTCCTGAGGACTTATCTTATTCTAGAAGTCCACTGCAGGAGTTCCAAGCATGAGACACATCAGCTAGAGCATGCTGCTCTCTAAACACGGTATACTCTAGATATAAAGGAGCAAAACATTTGTTCTTTGATAGCTTGACTTGCTGCCCAGCTTCAGTGAAAAGACAAAAGGCTATTTGCCTAGGTAGATTAGAAATCCTCACTGTAAGGTGATAGGTCAAAAGTCTGCACACAATCAACGTGTGTAGGATCTCAACCTCCTAAATTCTGTACCCTTGAGGATCATCAGTAAGCCCTCCTGTCACTGGGCTCATGGACACTCCTCATGTGAGCAAAAGGATTTCTGTGGAGTCTCCCGTCTCCTACCACTGCTATCTGTCTTGCCTCTTATTTCCTTCCTCCTGCCTCTCCCTGAGAGCGTCTCACCCCATGCTTTCCTTTCTCACTCTGCCTCCGGATGCTCCAGTTCCCCTCTGTGATTACCTCCTGCCACTGGCTCTCACCCTCTGGGCATGTTCCTCGGTGTCACCTCCTGACAGGTCTCATGGCAAAGCTGTGACAGGTGCTGGTGTTTAACTTCACAGAGCAGCTTCGGTAGATAGACCTGCAGCTGTAAATAGCATGTATAAAAGGATGGCAGGGATGGGGGCACCTGAGGTGACTTAATCATTTCCATGGGAGAGCTGGGCTGGACTTGCCTCAAGAAGAAGCTAGTGACTTTGATGATGGGAACAGTCTAGTCAAGAGAGAGGGGGGGGGAAGGACACATTCTAAAATTGTCCCCAGGGGTTTCTCGGAGAAAAGAGATAAGATTCTGTCCAGAACAATAATCTCCCAAACATGGAAGGCTGAAGACTTTGACCCCCCCTTCCTTTCCAACTGTGCCCTAAGGAACCTGCTGGAGAAGCCGAAGGGATGTTCAGGTGGAAGACAGATGGCCTCCATGCAGCCGGCTGGGGCTCGGGCTAGAAGGGAGCAGAAGTGGGTCAGGGGGCCTCTGGGTGTCTCCTCGGACTTCCTGTCTGATCTATTCATCCCCTCAGACTTACATGACTTCCAGCTGTGAGATATCTTCCTGCTCTCCTGTACCTTCTGTGAGAGATCTGGAAATAGCAAGGAACTGAAATACCAAGCTAAAGATAGAGCAATGTACAATCTGCTTGAAGTTTGGGGCTTGTGAAATTAGTCTTGTTCTCTATATTGTTGGTGCCACCATGCCCCCCACCCACACACACACATAAAGTGTCCAACACAGCTCCTGGATCATGATAGGCTTGAGTTGAATGCCTGCTGGTGATTTCAAGGACAGTAAGCCTTGACCATGCATTTCTTCCTCTCACTTGGTTTCTGTCTACATCTCCATTCCAAAGACAGAGGTGGGCCTGGTGATAAAGCCGTTCAGGGACCTTAGTATATGAGAAATTGCACCTGTGTCCATAGGACCATGACTTGTCCACTCTACCCCAAGCACACATCCTGGGTCAGAAGAAGTGACCTCTCATATTCAGGAAATACTGTAGCTACATAGATCTCAGTCTTGTTAGTATATTGAATTGAATTATTATCTTTGAAATATTCCATACTTCCAAAGAAATACCCCCTATTTTTAAAACTTTAATGGGGGTGCCTGATCTGGGTCCTCAGCTTGAGATGGAACATCACACACAGAGAAAATTTGGGGAACTATCCTAGACTCCTGCTTTAATGTCCTTTGTCTGAGAAAATATCATAGTCAGGTAGCCTTTATTAAAAGAAATCCCTTCATATGTGTCTTCAGAATCCTGAAGATCCCCGGCATCTTGCATGTCCCCGCTCTGACTCTTTTACCTTCCTCATTTTAGCACACCTCTCCATCTTCCCGACATCCAACCTTGTGCTTCCCTCAAACTCAGCTTCCTGCCTCTTCTCTGAAGTATGGAGTCAGAAGTTTCCAGGCAGTATTAGAGAGTGTAGGGAAAGCCTCTGTCCTGCAGGATCCTAGGGCTCCCAGCATGCAGCAATTTTAACTGGTTGTGCTTTAAAAATCTCATCCAACATTCAAAGTAGTTAGGACCATCTAAATCCCCTTCACTGGACCTCTTCCCAGAGTTCAGCAAAGAAGGTTGTCTGTGGAGATGCATGTTTTATATCAAGTCATGGAGAGTCAATGGAAACACATTTCAAGGGTTTGGGCCTCGGCCTTGGTATGTCCTCTGAGCTCCTGAGATAGTTGCACCTTTGGAGATGCAGTGCAGGCAGATCTCAGCATAAGGGCGCGCCAGTGCATCTTCCTGACCTGCTAACCACGTCATGGGCTGAGCTAGATTCACAACACTATGACAGATGCCTGAGATGTTCAGACTACGATGAGAAAGGGGGTTTTCTGTGCCTTGTGGGCTGAGGGAGCTGAAGGTCGTGATTGGTTAATTCACTGTAGTACTATGGCAAGGCAGTGCATCATGGTGGAAACATAATCCAGAGCAATACCACTCATTTCATAGCCAGGAGAGGCAGAGGGAGAGGGTCATGGTCCCCTCTCACCTCCAAGGCCACACCTCATCCATCTAAAAACTTCCATTAGATCCCACTTCTTAAAATGCTACCTCCCAACAGTGTCAGGTTTTTCACTAAGACTCTGACACACAAGCTTTCAGGCAACGTTTAAGATCCAAACTACAGCATAGACACAGTCTGTCACAAGCCTGTGATTATCTGGGACAGCACCAGCACAGGCNTCTGCCTGATGCCGCCACTGCTGGAGGGTGCTCTCAGGCCAGCAGCATAGCTGCTTGGGCACTTGTAAGAAATTCAGAATCCTGGAACCCACTCCAAACACCTGAATGAGAATATGATTTTTTAAGTCCCCGAGGAATTTATATGCAAATTAAAATCTGAGAAGCACTTCCTCTCTAGTACAAACTTGACAAAATCTGTTTTCTCATTTAATGAGGTAGTATTATCATAAGGACCCCCATTTTGCATGGGTTGTGCCTTTTCTTTTCCTTTTGTGCTGTTATATATCCATCCCATGAAAACAACATTGCAGACAGTGAAAAATCAACCCTCACATTCCAGAGGATGTTCAGGAACCCGACCCCTGAGTGCCCAGTCTACCTTGTTCACACAGAGGTATGTGGCCTCCATGTCATGTGAAGCCATCCTTCAGTCTGTACATCTGTACTCCTGAGTTGACTGGCGCTCTTGAGCCTGACCAGAGCTTTACCTGGGCATCTTTCCAGTGTCTACCCTGAGCTGATGCTTTCTTATTTTCCCCACAGAAGAAAACACTGGCCCTGCTTGAGGCTCCTGCCCGGCCCATTGTAGGTAGCTCATCTGTTTTGTTAAATACACTGTGGGTTAATTACATGGTGGAAAGTATTCTGTAGTACATTCTTTTAAAGAATAATGGGCTCTTACCAAAGATAGTCAAACTTCCCATTCTTCCATATTTATTCATTGTCAAAAATCCAAAGTCAGACTGGAGACTGAAGGTTTATTTGGGTATGTTTGATCTCATTCTTGTTTTACTCTTTAAAAAAATCTCCAGGGGTCATTCAACCCAGTTTCAATAGAGGAAATACAATTTATCTTTGTTAAACTTTCAAACTAAGTAAAATCAGAATTCTGCAGATTAAGAAAAAAGATGTTTACATCTCCCTACTGAACCTTGAGGAGTTGGGCCAAGAACCAGTCTGGACAATTGTGAGGTGGAGGGCTTTGACGAGCCACACCACGCTGGAGTTCCAGAAAATGGGGCCCTANGCTTTGTTTGGGAGATCCCATGCTTCCCAATATATTTTTCAGCTGTTCTCAGATCTTCTTTTGTGCCTGGGGACCAGTTTCAGGGCAATGTCATTGAAGACTGGTGCTGGAGTGCTAGGTTAGGAGTGTAGGGACCACCATTCCAGACACTCAGGGAATGTCTTCCTCCTGCACTTATTACTCAGTCTCCACACTAGTTCAGCTATAGTTGCCAAGCGCTCTACCTCATGACCTCATGCCTGTGTGGTGGCCCTGAAGTCTGTTGGCCAATGCAATATTTACTCAGACTCACAAAGAATGGAACTATCAGAGGTGCTGGGTTGGGGTGACTCAAATAATTTCCGTAGATAAGGGTCCTGGAAATACATGCTCCTAAGGCATCATACCTTCTAGGGACGGCTTTAATAAGCAGCATCCAGGGAATAACAGTATATTCTAGCTGGAGAATAGAGTTGAGGAAAGTAGCAAGTGTCAAAAAGCAATGGGATATGGACAGCACAAGTGGCAGAAGCTCCCCAAAGCCTAGACCTGGAACAGTTAGGATGTGAAATCACCAGACTCCAAAATGCCCTCTCCAGTGCTCCCCATAGATACAACACTTGGCTGCTCTATAGCCAGGGTGGACACAGATTTGGTTCAGCAAACACACATTGGGTCAGAATATGCCTGTGGGGTGTGGGGGAAAGTTTCAACTCTGTTTCTTGAGCTTTTATTGTCTGGCCTAAGTCTCAGGAGCACAAAGGATCAGGCAGCAGGTCTGTGAGAAAGGAAAATGATTCTGCCTTTTGGCCTTCACACTGCTTGAGTTTTCAAGCTGTTGAGCATAGTATTTCAGAACTCAGAAAAAGAGGGNGTGTTCCCTTTGCAATGAACCAGGGTACAGGATGAGGGATAAAGGGAAGGGTCCAGGCTGCGAGCATGCAATAACAGATTAAAGTGAATCAATTTTTTCAGCCTTCAAATATTTTAGATATCAAACTGCTGACTTTATAAGTGTGTAAGAGTGAGTCTTTCATAATGACCCACAAACCAGGTATGGAATCTTNGGGGGGTTCTAGCAACTACAGGTCCATTGCTTACTGTATTTATTTTGACAAGTTTTCAAGCATTTTCTACATCTACACAAAATAACTCATTCATCAGTTCCCTAGTCTACTTCACTATAGTTTAAATTTTTAAATTTTAAAGTGACAACTAAAATTGTATTTATTTATCATGTACATATATATATAGTGGAATGGCTCAATCGAGCTGGTTATTTATTATTCTTTCTCGGTTGAAAGTGAACCAGCAACTTTGAATTTATTTGTATTAAAATGTGAAATACATTACATTTATCTTTTACTACAAGGAATTAGTTAGCTTATATTTTATATACAAAGGCATTTCTGTACAATGAAAAAATAAAAATATTGTTTATAAAAACCTAAAGTTACTTGCAGTGTTTTATTATATTATTGATCATGACATATCTGTTTAAGCTGTCAAGCTTTATTAATATACTGGGGTATGTATAATGCACTTTCTTAATTAACTCTTATAATAATCATTGAAGAAAAATATTGATAGTCTATTATTATCAAATGCTCTAAAAAAGTTGATGCACTTTGCCTGCAAATACACTTACTCAAGACTCCATCAGAGAATGTGTTACTTTGCAGCACCCTATCTCTTTGTTGGATATTCAACCCCATTCCCTGGCTTTGCCTCTTTCCTTTCACTCTCAGATTGGGTGACGTTTCTGTCTCTGGAGTAACAGTTCTACATTGTTTTCTGCTTGTCTCTCTTTTCCCAGAAGGCCAGGGCTTTGTGAGTGAGGATGAATACCTGGAAATCTCTGACATCAAACGTGACCAGTCCGGGGAGTATGAGTGCAGCGCCTTGAATGATGTTGCTGCACCCGATGTGCGGAAAGTAAAAATCACTGTAAACTGTGAGTTGATCTGCTGTCAGGGAACTCCAGAGGGAAAGGGGCAGGTATTAAACCAACAATCTAGAAGTGACAGTGCCCTTTCCTCAAAGCCCCACACTCCAGGGCCTGCCAACAGGAAGGGCAGGCTTTTATCAGATTGCTCTGCTCATCAACACCTGTTGTTATCATATATAGCTGGAGTCTTCCTGGGACTTTCAGAGCTCTTAGCAAGTAAGGACCATGACTAACTTAGAATTGAGTTGAAGGCCTGAGAAGCAAATATATTATCTTCACATTTGAATGTAATATCTTCCTAAAATAAATGGTTGTTTTACCAAGAGGAGGGGTGTCAGCAGTGGATGGATGTGTCTTATTCCCTGGAATCATTTTTTTTTTTTTGGCTTGCTTGCTTTTGTTTCCACAGACCCTCCCTATATCTCAAAAGCCAAGAATACTGGTGTTTCAGTTGGTCAGAAGGGCATCTTGAGCTGTGAAGCCTCCGCTGTCCCCATGGCTGAATTCCAGTGGTTCAAAGAAGACACTAGGTACAGTGAAGGAACTGGGACAACTCTGAAGCAGAGCCGATTGATCATGCATCCCCCAGAAGGAGGGTAATAAACTCCAGGGGAAAAATAAAGTCAGATAAAAATGTANCATAACCTCCTTTGTAACCGAGTTTCCTTTTAGAATCAGAAGTGAAAAGAAAAAAAACTGAAGGAAGCTGGGAAGTCAACAAAATGCATTGAGCTTGTTTTAGAATCTTGGGTTAGTTACGGACATGGTAGGCTCCAGTGAGTTGTCTTTTGAGTATGATGATTCTTTCTCCTCCTGATAAAGGACATGGCACTTAAGGTTTGTGTTGGTGGGCTGGGCTAGTTAGAAGAAAGGACGTTTGAATAGGACCTCATCGAAGTAATTCTANGACTCACCTTTGCCGTCTTTTAATACCTGCTGCTTCCTCCCTTGATGGTGGGTGCAGACCAATAATGCTTTCTCCTACTGCAGGTTAGCCACTGGCCTGGATGGAGTGAGGATTGAGAACAAAGGCCGCATATCCACTTTGACTTTCTTCAACGTCTCAGAGAAGGATTATGGGAACTATACCTGTGTGGCCACCAATAAGCTTGGGAACACCAATGCCAGCATCACACTGTATGGTGAGTGCAGGAAGCCTGCATATGGAGGGCTTGGCCCTGTGAGGGAGCTCCAGGAGCTTAGGGGGTTAATAGGCACAGTCTGCTTGGCCTGCTTCCATCCATATTGTTCAACCCACCACCCTTAGCTAAAAAAAAGACTCCTCCCTTTCATTCCTCTGGCATGCCATGCAGTCATGTTTCCAAGGTAATTTATTCTGGCCCGGTTTGCTCCTTTCAAAAGGAGTAAACCAAATTCTGAATCAACTGAGATTGTGGATTCCGTATGGGACAGAGAACCATGGAACAGGTCAACAGTAGTGTCATCTGAAGACAAATAAGAAGACAGAAGTTTGTGGGAACAAATGAGAAGCAATTGTAAGATGTGATAACTTCCATAGTAAGAGTCTGTGCTCCTGGGATCACAGTCCTACTTTTAAGCCAAGTCAACACTTGTTGTCCTGATTCTCATGTGGATTACCAGGCCATCCTCTCATACAAGAGGATAATTGGAGAACAGAAGCCTGAGTCCTCATCAGGAGGCCCTTNTATTCCCTCTAAAAGCTCAGACCTTTTTCTGGAGGTCTATTTCTCCTCGTGGATGGATGCCCGGGGGACCATAAATGGCTACTATGGAAGCACTTCTTCCTCACTCCATCTTCCCATACTGTTGTGTCCATATCCCCATGCAACATCTCATTCCATAGACCAGAGTCAGCTTATGGCAGTATTTTCTATGTGCGTGTCTGTGTTTATTTGCCAAGATTTTTGATGAGGGGGAAGCATCTGATGAACAGAGTGGACAGAGAGCCATGTTTCCATGTGCACCTCAGATGTAACAAGCTTGACATGTACTGGACTTTGTCCACCAACCATCTGAAATGTGTGATCTATGTCTTTTGTTTTCTCTCTGCATTGTGTGTGCATTGTGCTGTGTGTGTCTTAGAAATAAGCCCCTCATCAGCAGTGGCAGGTGGGTACAGCATGCTCCTTCCTTCCTCTGCCTGCCTGAATGCCTATGCTCTTGTATTTGAAGCCTACTTCAAAAATAGGCTTGCCTGCTCCCTTCCCTAATANNTTCTCTATAGTAGGTTTCAAAGGGGTGTGGCTTGACCGTTTGGATAACAAGCATGTAGAATGCAATGGCTTTCATGGAAACTTAGGGAATCTGATTAGGGAGCTTAGAAGAAGTGAATTCACCCTACCACACTCTGCCACTCCATAATAAACATCTAGTGGGCCACCACTAACAAGGATGAGCCTTTTGTTGTGTCTGCACAGAGGTGCACTGACAGGAACACACTCCAGAGACNAAGCAAATTATTACATGACTGTCTCTAGGGACAAGTTCCCCTCCTATGCATGCTTTTATTCATTTTTTCTCTTTTATCCAGACAAAGAAGGATTCTGACTTAGTGCTAAAATTCTTATTTTGTAATGGAAGTTTTTAGGCTTATTTTTCATGATGGCAATGTCTTATTTCCTAAATATTTCTTGGTTTCTTGGAGTTGTGTCAGGGTTGATCAGGACAAGTTATTACCTGCATTTTACAGATTAATAAAAGAGGGACCAAGGAGTTTGGGTAATGCCAAAATATATACAGGGGAAGGGTACATGTTAGATGACTCAGACAGTATCCTGTGCTAGAGTATTTACCCAGAGAGTAATCAAACGAGGCAGAGATACCTCCACCCACACACCCAAACATTTGGATGCCACTATAGATGGTCCTCAACTCTGCATCCAGAGGAGAAAGCCTGGAAGGTCTGCTTGTCTAAGGCATGTCCATCCCAGTCTTATAGAAAATTATAACATTTTTATTTTTGACTATCAATTTACACACATGTGGGTCCAGGGCTGTGAAAGACATACCCTGCCAGACCTTAAGGAGCACAAATGATTGTTCCTTAGTCATGATAGCACTAAATGGAAATGGTTGAGATTCAGTGTCATCCTGACTCTGACTTTCATTCACTCCTTGGGCTAAGAAAGTTTCAGGAGGAGAGAATATGGCCACTATAAGAACCTAGAAATGATGACCAGGTGGCTTGAGTTCTTGTCCTTTTCTGCTGTCAACAGGGAATGAGCTGTGTCGTTTAGAAACAGTAGTTGTATCCTCACATAGTCTTTCTTCTGAGCTCCAATTGGAATAAAGAATGGGGAGATGAAATCACAAAGAAGAGAGGAGAAGAAAGCCAGCTAGCTGTCTCATGTATCATCTTCTCTTAGGGAAATATGAACGATGCTAGCTAGGGGTTCCACCTTTATGACCTCATTTAACCTAAGCACCTTCTTAGAGACTCCATATCCAACTATAGTCACCCTCATGGCTAGACATTTAACATAAGAATCTTGGAGGACATAATTCAGTTCATAGGACAGACATAGATTCACATCTCAATTCAACCACATGTCAGTCAACCTCCTGCATCCTTCTTTTCCTCAACTAGGCTGTTGGGATTTTTGTGCCTGCCTCAAAAAGGCTGATGAGAGGATTAAATAAAGGTTAATTAAATAAATTAAATAAATAAGTAAATCTAGATATGTGACTTTGAAAACATCCAAAGACGGGATGCCTCAGAGAAAAGTGAAAGTGTCTAGTTGGACCACTCTTTCTGTTGACCCACAGTGTTTTTCCTATCCTCAATTGAACATGTTAGGTATACTTNTGTTTATAAGTATGTTTTTATAAACATACTGCTAGGAGATATGGGGCCACTAACTACCCAGGGTCTTCTCATGGTTATCTCAGTTATTGAGCCTATAAAGTATGTGCTAAATTTCTCCTGATTTCTATAAAGTATGTGCTAAATTTCTCCTGATTTTGTAAGTGTGGAAGTGGAGAGCTGAGGCAGACAACTCAAATCAAACTGGCTTGTAAGCAGCTGAACTGTGACCTGAGACAGGCATTTTAATTCCAGGGCCTCGGTGCTTGGGCTCTTCTTTAGTTCAGCCCATGGAAGATGCTTGTGACCAATTGGTATGGAATCACATATCAACAAGTTGTTTACTTGGGCCATCTCCTATACCAAATTCTCCCTTCTCTAACCATCTGCCCTAAAACTAACCCTGTTGAGGGACAACTTTAACACCTATAACCTGTATATTCATACTTTCCAGACACATGTGCAAAGCCCAAGTATGTAACTGTGTCAACTTTCACAAGCTATGTCTGGTCTATATCTGGTATTTGACAGTCTTCTTTGACTTTGCCTTTATGGGCTCAATACTTCAGGTTTATCTTCACACATTGTTAGATTTCTGCGTGGAAAAGCAACAACCAAGAAGGACTGGATAAAAGCAAGTTGAAAAACCTAAAAATAAACAAAACAAAACAAAAATTCAAGATTATGGAAGCAGTGAGTATGGGAATAGACCAAGAGGCAAAAGTGACTAGAAGAAGTGAACAAACATAGGCAGTGGATGATCATCTGAGTCAATGCTTGGTGACAATGTGTGCAATGTTTCTTTCTCACCACACCAGTCACTTTCCTGTCACAGGGCCACAGAGACAGAGCTTCAGGCAGAAGCCAACTCAGATAGCACATTACATCACCTACTTTCCTTGGGCCCAGGCACCCTCAGAGCTGGGAAAGGAACAGGATGCAGGGAAGAAACCAGCCACAGCAGCTAGCAGAACCGAGACCCAGCATGGCAGACAAGCTGTGGTATTGCTTGTTGCTCAGAACTCCGCAAACTACAAAAACAGAAGAAGATGGCTGCCTTGCTTGCTTTCTCCAGACCTCTGTTTTGAATCTCAGAAATAATGAGACTACAAGACCCTTTTCAAAGGATGGAAGGATGGTGTCTTAGTTAGGGTTTCTATTACTGTGAAGAGACACCATGACCACTGCAACCCTTGTAAAGGAAGATGTTTAATTGAGGCTGGCTTACAGATTCAGAGGTTTAGTCCGTTGTCATCATGGCAAGAAGCGTGGTGGTAGGCAAATACGGTGCCAGAGGGATAGCTGAGAGTTCTACGTCCNGATTGGCAGGCAGCAGGAAGAGAGAGTGACACTGGGCCTGGTTTGGGCATCTGAAACCTCAAAGTTCACCTCCAGTGACACACTTCCTCCAACAAAGCCACACCTCCTAATAGTGTCACTCCCTTTGAGCCTCTGGGGAGTCATTTCCATTCAAATCACCACAGATGGTCTCCAACAATATGACCCAGAACCTTAGAGATGGTGGCCCATGTCCTAAGTGCTAGAAAAAAAGTCCTCTCCATGCATTCATTAGCTTTATTGAGTAGCTATAGTCATTTGAAAGTCCACCTGCAGCCTGGGGCTCTTGAAGTCTTGTCAGCCCTGTGTGTTAGCAGGGAGTGGCCAGGCTCAGCTTGTGGGCCACACTTATGTCTCTTGTGGAAGTCACTTACTTTCTAGCAGTGTGCCAACCAGCTCTGCCTCCTCCAGGCCATGAGCAAGAGGTCCTGTCCCTCTGTCCTTAGAGTATGAAGAAGGAATATTTGGGGCTTGACTGCATCTAGCACTGCAGTGCAATGTCCTTAATGAGACAGATAAATGCAGGCATTACTGAAACTTGCAGGAGAGAGGGACAGTGATTGCACACAGGGCCAAAAGAGAGGGGGATGGTGCAGAGAAAAAAAACAGATTTCTCAGCCATCATTTGTGAAATTGTAGGAACACAATTTAGTTATATTCAGAGTTAATTATCAGGGATAGGGGCAACTCATTGGAATCTTGTCATCACCACACTCCAGTTAAGGAAACATCTGGGCTCTAGAATTTCTCCTCAGGTGAAGCACCAGTACCCTCACAGCAGTGTCACCTATAGTCTACTAGACAGCTCCTAGAGATCCAGTGACCAANCCTCTAGTATCTTTTTAATGGCTGTTCCTCTTGGTTAAATCTGCATAGCATACTAGATTTGTAAACTCAAGTTTCTTCAACTGACACTAGCAGTTATGGGCTCCTGTCCAAGGCACCCAACAGCACCTGTGAGCAAAACCCTCAGTGTCCCACTCAGCCTTGACTCAATGCCCCTATCTTCACCCCATGCCCCAAACAATGCCTCTGCCCCACACAGTGCCCCTGTCTTCACACACTGCCCCACACAGTGCCCCTGCCTTCACACCCTGCCCCACACAGTGCCCCTGCCTTCACACACTGCCCCACAAAACCCTGTTTCTTCTCTCTCTTTCTTTTTCATTATCAAAGTGTCCTGAAAAGCACTGTCTATTCAGGTGGCTCCAGAGCCACTATGAGAAGTGAGCACAGGGGTCTTTGGCTTCTCACCAGCATATGCTCAAGGCCCACATCACTTCAGGATTTGCAGCCTTTACTTCCTCAAGCCCCTCCTTCATAACACCCAGATTCTTCCCATTCCAGATGCCTCCNCCCCTACTCTCTCCCCTACTCCTCCATCCCCTGTCTTCCAAAACTTGCTTCTGAATCCTATGATCACAAGGAGATGACTACCTTCCTACCTTTCCATTTTGCCTGCTCCTGACTTCTATTCACAAGCTCCATAAGTCAATTGCTTCAAGGGAGGACCACAGTGAGAGCTGGAAAGGTCACCCATGTTTTCAAGTGTCATAGGAGCTGCATTTCCAAGCCTGCATTAGATTTACTTGAGAAGTCTTAAAAATGCAAATTTGTAAGCCTTAATCTGGAACCACTTAATCCAAGTCTTGATGAATGACCCTGGGAATATGACTTGTAAGCACGTTATTTAGGGAATCTTGGGCCCATGGAAGAGTGGTGGCCACAGAGTGAATCCTACTTATGAATCTGTGCCTCAAAGTCTCTTGAAGGCCGAGCTTATTTCTGTATCCCTAACAGAAACAGCTACTATTTCTTCCTCCCTTGAGCCCCCTCCAGTTCGGCCTGTGCATTACTTTCCAGATGTATCCTCTTACTAGAACTCTTACCCTCATCTTTACTTCTTCTATTAACCAAGGAGCCTTGGCCAACAGACTTCAGCCTCCCCGCTGCTGCCTGCTTGCCATGTTCATACAGTACAGGATGCATCTGACCAGGGTGGTCATCTTCCCAAAGGTTTCCCTCTTTTTAGTAGTCCCTCCTCACTGGCTTGTCACACACCCCAAAGGGACCTTGTCATTTCAGTGGCTGAAAATTCTTTCCTACTAGAGAAGCATGCCACTGAGGTTGTGTGTATTCTGAGGTCTGGTACTCAACCAGGCTGGGCCCTGTGTGCTCCAGATCCCATCAGCTAAGCCAATGATCAGGATGTTTCTCTCAATGCATCGGTCTGTTAATTCATCTCGTCAACAAATGTTTCATTAGTGCCTACTGTGTGCTGATAATTATACCAAGAATGAGGATTGAATAGGGGCAGAGCTTCTGACATTGTATAAACATATACAGAGTCCATTATAATAAAATGTGACTTCTACACTCCAGGAATGAAAAAGCTCTAAGTGTCAGCAGCGCAGGGCCTTAAGAACCTAAGAAGCCATTGCTATAAAGTTCTTATTATTTCCATCTCATAGAAGAAGAGCCTAGAGCTNGGAGAATGTAAATGGTATGACACAAGTCCCCCAGGTAGACATTCTACTGTGCAAGTAGCAACACCAGACTGAAGCCTGTGTTTCTTTCTAGCCTATACATCTTCCAACCCTTCCTGCATGTTAGAGGGTCACACGCACAAGCTTTTGCCCTCTTTCCTGCCTGATAAAGCCACACTTATCCTCCGAGTGTGTGCTCTATGGCAGCCCATTTGCAGAGCACTTCCGAGCCTCACTGAAGGAGCAATTCCTCATCCTTAGGTTTCCGTAGTGGCATGCCCTTAGGCTTGTATTCTGTTTGTATTTGTTTCTGCACTTAGAGGATGTAGCACCGTGTCTTGCAATGGTCGTTGCCCAGCAAATGTTTGTCGAATTAGTAAATAAATCTCCCAGTCAATGGGGGCATCAGTTATAGACTCTATTCATTTAAAACCCTTTGCCAAGCGAAGGGCAGTTAGAGCCTCGAAAGGACACTTAGTTCTCTCCCTGCAAGGAAGCCACACCACTATTTCTCTGATTTCTGCTTGCATTCATGCCATGCACATGGCCAGATTCTAATTTGAAATGTAGCCCCCCACCCACCCCATGTTCCTTCTGAAGGAGACTGCATCAGACATTCCAATTCACTCTTTAGGAAGACGTCCTTGCAAACGCATCAAACGCTGCACATATCTGCCCATTTCCTGCTGATAATGTATATGATTTTTTATTTTACAAATCCACAGCTTAAATCCAGGTGGGAGAGAATGAGTCAGAGAGAAATACCATTGCTTTTGGCTGATGACAGCAGCATAATCATTTATATTTTTCCCAACCTGCAAAATGTCAACATATTAGGGGGGAAAAATGCAGACATTTCACATTTCATTCCTGATGAGGTTCCTTGTCACTGGCTGGCACCCCACCTCCTTTCTGTGAATCATTGACATCTGGCTATTAGCCTAAGCATTTAGAATTTAACACTGAGCACGCCGGGTGTGCTGATGTCAGCATAGGCACACAGCTTAGCCAGAAGTCTTCTCTCTCTCTCAGGTTTGTGATGAGCTTACAGATTTGAATTAACTTCTGACACTGACTTGCTAAGCTTTTGTCTTTTGTGGTGAGGATAGAGAAGGGTGTGAGAAGAGAACAAAACAAAGATGGCTGCTGGTTTTGCCACTGTATTGGCCCTTCATAGTTTACTAGGCAAAACCTGCTTAATCTCACTTGTAAAACAACACGGTGCCACATTTTCCACTGTAATTAAAGACAATGGAGAGAAAGTTCTTTGAAGAGAAATGTGCCTTCATCAGCCAGCACTGCTGAAAATAGGTTTCTGTTTCACCAACAAGTGCAGCGCACACATCCTCTAATTAGATTTCCCTTCTCCTCTTTTAATCACCACGAACATCATTATCCTTTTGGTTCCTCATTAGGAAGGTCGTGCGGTTCATAATCGCACTCATAAACCCATCCAAATTTCAGAACAAAACTGTAGCTCTTTAGATTGCAGATATTGCCTTGATCTCCTGTGTTAGCAACAAGTTCAACTTGCCTGTGGGGTTTGTTTCTTTGTGCTTTTTTTTTAATGTGTTCACCCTCCCACCTGCCATCTTAATAGAATTGCAGCCACTTATCCTGCCATTACTGATGAAAGATGCCATATTTTCATTATAGTTTGCAAAGAGAAAGGGAAGCCAACAGTGTATCCCAGTACCTTCGCCCTACATTTTTATGTGTTGAAACCTCTTACAAGGCAGATTCGTGTCTGGGGTCTCATGTTTGTTTCTGGAGTGAATCTGGGCACTTTGTTAGCAGCTGACAGTCTGGGCAGAGGTGAGTCACCCTTGACTACAGCAGCACATATCTAGTCTACAGGTGGCCAGGATTG
>LZPO01008407.1:18027-58363 GCA_001675575.1 Neotoma lepida | reverse complement strand
TCTGTCCCCTAGGTGTGGTGCCGTTCATAGTTTGTTTTGTGCCTTTGCATTCACATTTCAACTTTGATTTTCAAAGATGCTCAACTTCAGGCATGAAGAAAGCAATTAATTTTTAGCACTCAAAAGGGTAAAGGAGGAGGGGATGGAATAATGGGAAAGGGCATAATTACGNGTTCTCACTGTCAATTTATCCCTGGAAAGGGTATTTAATGAAGCTTGGTATTTGTAGCAGCTATTCTCATTGAACTGAGTCATTGTTAGCTGTAAACAGCGATGATACCTTAAAGGCAGCATTGGCCTGGGGGAGAACCGGGCTTCTCCAGGCACTTCTGCAGGATGTCTGCTCTTCATTAGAAAACTTTCACCTGTGGACAGCAGCCTCCCNGGGCCTCTCTAGAGGGAGAGAGTCACTTACCATCCACAGCCCAGGTTACTATCAGTTCATGGTTGGCAGTCTTTGAGCAGCTGGCATTTCCCACAGGATTTTGTTATTTAAAGCAAGATCCCCACACACGGCACCACCCAAGTCCTGATCACTTCTCTGTACTCATCCTTTTGCTATACTTAGCAATTAAAGACTGTCTCAACTAACCCCCAGAACACCCNAAGAAGGCAGAAAGACCACCTTTCCTATTAAAAGCACTCCTGGCTGTTTCCATCAAATTCAGCCTGCTGGAGGGAAACAGGCAGAAACCGAGTTAAGTTCTTTCAGATGAAGTCTCCTTATGACCATCTAGCAAGCTGGGTGCTCCTAAGGTGCAAGGGACTTGTCACATATGGATTTCTCCCCAGAATCTGTGACAGAAAAAAAGAGAAGACAAAAGAAATACTAACACACATCTGTAATCCCAGCTCTGAGGTAGGGGAGTCACAAGTACAAGTTCAAGGACTACAGAAAGTGCAGTGTCAAGCCAGGCTTAGTTAGGGCTTCTCTTGCCTTGATGAAACACCAGAGCAAAATGCAAGTTGGGGAGGAAAGGGTTAATTTGGCTTACACTTCCATATTGTAGTTCATCATCAAAGGAAATCAAGACAGGAACTCAAACAGGGCAGGAACCTGGAGGCAGGAGCTGATGCAGAAGCCCTGGAGGGTGTTGCTTACTCCCCTTGGCTGGCTCAGTCTGATTTTCTCATAAAGCACAGGACCACCAGCCCAGCGATGGCACCACCCAGAATAGGCTTGGTTCTCCCCCATCAATCAGTAATTAAGAAAATGCCTTGCAGACCTGCCTACAGCCGAATCTCACAGAGGCATTTTCTCAACTGAAGGTCTCTTCCTTTCAGATGATTTTAACTTGTCAAGTTGACATAAAACTATCCAGCTACNAGGCAACTTAGTGAGCTCATGTCTCAACAGTAATTTAAAACAAGGATAAAAAAGTTGCATGTGGGGGATATATCCATGACATAGTGGTTGACATGTACAAAGCCCTGATTTAATCCCCAGTGTCAGAAGAAAAAATTTTAGACACAGAGAGAGGCTATGTAGAAACCACTAGAATATAAATTCTTTGAAAGTAGAGTCTGTGGCTGTCTTTCGAGAAAAGACACAGCAGACATTTTGTGACATCNCTCAGGCTGGCCTAGGATCCATATCCTTTTCTAGATTGGCTCTTTGACCCTGGACTTGGCTGCAAAGCTTGGTTGTGGGTCCTCTCTCCTTATCCTTGGTGCTCAGCATCCTCTGAATCTCTTATAGCCAGTGGCCTCTCTCAGCAGNGGCCACTCTGACCATTGAACTGCTTCTCAGTACCAAGACATCACTCCAAGTTCAACATACTTGTGAAAGATATAAATAATCTAGCATTCATCCCAGCAAAGATATAAAAGAGGCTGGAGAATACACCATCAATACATAGCAACAGATACCTCAATTCCATGACTACTGTGTCCCAGGCACTGTCTTAACCATTTAGATCCTGAGTAACCCGTATCATTATTTCAATTTGCAACAAGAGAGCACAAAGGACCTCATCTAAGGCCACACCAATAGCAAGGCAGCTTCAGGATGTAAACTTAAATTAGGCTGACTAGAAAGTTAAGAGGACTACTTATGCTTGTGAATTAGCAAGAACTCGAGCCCAACGCTTTTGTAAAGACCTCATAGACAAGGTACAGAGATCAAGGAGGCAGAGTGGCCAGAACGCCTCTCCTCGAGCCCTGGTGAGNGCCTTGCTACCCATGTTCCCACAGACCTGTCCCTTAGTCCATCTTGTCGTCCTACCTTTTCTCCAGACCCTCTGCCTTTCTGCAGGCACATCTTGGTGTCAGTTTGCTGATTAGAGNACAGCACTGAAACTCTGCCTTCTACTTCCAAATCTTAGAGTCTTGGTTTTAGATGACAACTACTTTCCAGGCTATTTCCACTACGAATCATTCTAACAAAGAAAAAAAAGATTAAAAAAACGAACCTGAACATCAGTTGAATGATTTATCACATTTGTTATGGTTAAAACTGGTGTTAGCAGCCCTGTACCTGGAGAAGCCAGTGCAGCTGGTACCCAAAGAAGCCAGGACTTAAGTAAAGGATTCTAACTCTGGAGATGAGTGTGGGGCTTTTGTGAGCTCAGGTTCAGGAGTTTCTGCAGTTCCTCAAAGTGCAGTATGACTCCAGATTCACTAAACTTATGTTTGCATGCAAAAGCCAACTCCATCNTAAGGTTCAAAGGTGAGCTTCAACACAGCATGGGTGTCCATCAAGTTGGTTAAGCAATATCAATCCATCCCTCTTCCATATTCTAGTGCAAAGAAACATTTGCNTAAATCAGCAAACTGACTGCGGCATGTAGGAGCCTACAGGGAGCTCCCAATTCAGGTGCTTTCTTTTCTCCATTCTCAGTCTAGCAGGGTTACTGTAAGGATGAATTTTAAAAGCAGCTCATTGTAGATGTGTTTTTGTCTCATGGCCCTCCAACATAGAGGTACATGGATGTGAGCCACTGCCTTCCTGCTCTGAACAAAGCCTCAGAGCCATCCTGTAGAGCACCATTCTNGCTTATTTGGACCAGCAGCTAAATCTCAAATTTGTCTAGGATTTGTATGAGGAAAAAATTATTGTTTTTAATCTGTATTATGGTGGATTAGATTAATTATTGGGCTGCAATCTCTACTTTTAATTGACTGATTAACCAAAGGTGCTTTAGTGGTAAATTATGATATCACCTGATACATCAAGCAGGTGCTTGTCATGCTTGTTAAATAGAAAACAACTCCCTGGAGCCGCACAGAAACTGGGGCCAAAAAATGGAAACTGTAAGGTCTATGAATGTTTCTGAGCCTCTTGCTCTCTTAGGAGTGGGCAGTCATGCAGTGGGACCCAAAGCCACATGGTGAAACTTCACACTACCTGCTGATGGTTGTCTGGCTGCTTCCCAGTTGCCCCTCCTAGCACAAGAGACACAGTCTCCATGGCCTCAGAAAAGAGGAGTGGAGCCTTNTACTTTATCTGCTCTCTATTTGTGGATGGTAGAGCCAAAGCTCAGAAAGTCCACTCTGCTAGAGGGCAGCTAAAGCATATACTCTGCTCTAAGTCCGCTGCTCCCATCACCACATGATGCTGTTTCTGTGGTTACTGGGACACATGAAGAGCCATTTCCATCAGAGAGGAAGAAGGGTTGCTGGAACCAAGGCACAGGTTTTCAGTTTGGTTCTATTTCAGCTCTAGGTATATGCACTGTATGATCCTAAGCAAGATGTTTAACTGTTCTGTTCCTCAGCTTCCAGTTTACCAATTGGAAATAACAACAGAGGATATATTCTGGGGGGTTGGTTTTACAGTTAAAGGAATTTAAATAAGTTTAACCTTCAGGCTCGTGCTTGCCCCATATAGAACACATCTGTATTGCCCCATACAGAACATCTCTATTATTGTCCGCACATCAAACAACCANTAGACTTACTAAGTCATCCTCATGGTTCCCACTCTGAAGTATGCAAAAGGAACATGCTTGTAACCCTCCATCCAGTGACCCCCAAGTGTCTCACCCACACCACCGGAAACACTCATTTCTCTTTAGGGCTNCACCTCCTTCTCTCTCCATCTCTTACTCTTTTATGTTTTGCTTCTACTAGATCCAACCTCTTAGTGACAGACATTCACAGAAAGGCTTAAATCTACCTACTGCCTCCTACACTAAATACCCCTTTCTTGAGAGTGGAACATGGGCTACAGTTGTTTTCAAAGTTAACATCAACATACCAGATGAGCTGAACACAAGTATACATATATATATTTATATATATGAACATACATAACTAGTCTAATGTATATAAATATATAGTTTTATTATATATAATAAAATATACTTTTAAAGAAAAGAATATGTGTATGTGAATACTCCTAAGTGTCCACAAGTCCTTCATTTGTAGATTCAAGCAACTGCACATTAAAAATTTTGTGTTTAGATTAAGATATTTCTCTGTAGTAGAGCAATTGTCTAGCACATGTAAAGGTCAATCCCCAGGACAAGAAAAACGGGATGAAGAAGAGGAAGAAAGTGGAGGAGGAAGAGAAGGAGGAAGATGATGATGAAGAGAATGAGAAGAGAGGGAGGGAGAAAATATTATCTGTATTAAATAAGGACAGTCTCATTTTCTTGCTATTATTCTATAAGCAATGTAACAACCATTTCCANAGAATTACAGACACTAATACTCTAGGACCAATTTAAAGTATACAAGAGAATATATGCAGGTTCTGTTAAAGCACTTTGCATTTTATTTATGATCCTTGAACACCTGCAGATTTTGGTATATGTAGTGGCTTCTNCAACAGGATCCTGTAGATGCTGAGGTAAAGTTGTGCATTATAGAGATACCAGTTTGGAAATAAACTTGTGAAGAAAAGTACAAGCCTTCCAAATCTGCATTAATTCCTTATAAACTTATTTAGTTATAGCAGGTGAATTTCAGGCTTGAGGCCAGCTCAGACTAGATTGAAAGACCCTGTCCACCCNGACCCATCCCTCACACAATATGAGAGTTGTACTGCTCTGCAACTGAAACATCTTCAAACTTATTACCTTCTATGGGCAAATACAATTCATTAGGATGGGTGTTGGCATTGCTAGGGGCCCAAGAATCAGACTAATTTTCACAAATATTTTTCACCTCCATGGGCCCCATAGCACTAAGATAGAATCTGGCTCTGCTGATGTTTGTGAATACTCCATAGCAAACAGGAAGAACAGAGCAAGCTGAATTTCAAGCTACCATCAAATAAATATAACATTTTAGTCTATAAGAGCATTACATATAATGTAAGTCAAGGGAAAATTTATCTGTTTGGAAATCCTTGAGGAAGAAACAGCTGCAGTCACATTGCTAAATTAAGAGTCCTAGCCATCCCTAAACACAGAGCTGAATCTACCCCTTCCTAAGCAAGGCCATGACATAGATTGATAGCCAAGCCAATGACTTGGTTCTGGTCCAAGAAGATCCTCAGCTCTTCCCAACAGCTCTTTCCTGCCAGCTCAGTTTCCTTCCCAAGAAGATNATGGAGGCCTAGCTTAAGTTGTTGGTAGAAGAGGCATGCTGTCTGTCTGCTTATCCTTCCCTTTGTCTCTGGCCCCATGGAGGCATCTCTCTGTGGCTTTCACTCCTTTGATGATGTGTAATTTGCTTTTCCTGGGGTACATTTGCTTGTGAGCTACTGACTAGGATCTTGCTTCCAACTCCAAGTGTTTGCAAATAAAGTTCATGGAAGGGCCCAAGTGACAGAGTTCAACCCTTGTCCAGGTGCCCTTGGACCTAGGCAAGGGAAGATAAGAGCAGTTGGTAGTTTGTCTTTCTGAAGCATGGTAAAGGAGCCTGACTTGTGATTCGGGGGTTTTGTTTTTCTATGGAATGTATAAGACTCCATAGGGCCAGAGGAAGGAGACAAGAAAGANGGGAAACAAGAGAGGATTCTTTAAGCTGAGCCATCCGATGGTTTGTTCTGGGGAGGCAGAGTTTTGTTTGTGGATATTAGAGCCATGACTGGTGACTGATATATACCCACTCACAGTCTTTAGGTACCCTTGCTTAGCAGCTTTGATGGNGGCCTTCCAACACCCGAATTACACATACAGAGAATGAAGTCCACATCTAGACTTCTATTACTTACAAAATATCTCCATTCTTCTCTCCCCAATGCTTGCTTCTCACCCTTGGGGACACTGTCCTTCACACCTATACCTGTCTCTTTCCTGGTCACCCCTGTCTGTACTGAAGCCAATTTCCACAGAAAAATGATGGTTCCAGGCAGTGAAGGGGCCATCATGCCTTAGCTTACTATAGAGCCCTATCTGTTGCCCTGGTCTTGGGCCTATGTGCTTAATTGACTATCATTAACTCACTCCATCATATTTTTCATTCTCAAACTTTCAGAAAAGGTAGTAATAGTCAAAGCAACCCATTAACTAATCCCTTTAGGGTTCTATCTTCCCGCTGGGCATTTTCTGGCTCTCCAAACCTAGAAGGGTCAGTGGGGAGGAGTGGGACTGGGGTACTTGCCACAAAGAAGCATGACTTGCACTTGTTTGTCAGGGTAAATATGGTGCCCTATAGGCTATATGCTAATGAGTCTGTCTCTCTTTCCCCTACACAGGGCCTGGAGCAGTCATTGATGGTGTAAATTCGGCCTCTAGAGCACTGGCTTGTCTCTGGCTCTCAGGGACCTTCTTTGCCCACTTCTTCATCAAGTTTTGATAAGAAACCATAGGTCCTCTGAGCAACGCCTGCTTCTCCATACCACAGACTTTACTCTACACTGCGGAGGGCAAACCAGTTGGGGCTTCTTTTTGCTTATTTTTCTTCTTCTAGACTTTTTTGTTTGTTTGTTTTCTGGGATTTTTAATTTGATTTAATTTTTCTCTTTCAGTTTGAATGAGTGGGATTGGGGGTTGGGGTGGGCAGGGTTCTACCAAGGGTAGGATAATCATTCATTGGTGTGCCCCCAAATGGAATCTGTTCCTGCTACCTTGGCCTTCCTTTTCTCTACTTCTCTTCCCACAACCATTAGATACACACACACACACACACACACACACACACACACACACACACACAGGTACTCCAAGCAAAAGAGGAACTCCTTGTCATACAGCCAGGCATATACTTGACACTTGACTTCACCTCTCTACTCATAGAGATAATATTCCAAATTTGCAGTCATACTCCAAAACCACACAGAGAAGTAGCTACTAACTCCAACTCATGTACATGTGATCTGGCCCACAATAGCCATGTGAAGCAGAAAGAGCAGGAATCATTCTTCCCATCCTAAATATGGNCAGGTACTCCACAAAATTGGGCAAAAAGAATATGTCCCATGACAAACACCCTGAAGGTACAACTTGACTCACAACGTAGTACACAGTAAGAGTTGCAGCTACGTGTCCTATTGTCTTTGTCTGTTAAGCTTTCAATCATTTCCCCAGTTAAAAGGACATATCCTTATCCCCATGCTTATCATCACCTATTCCATTAGGCTTCCCACCTTTTCTTCATAAGAAGCTATCTCACTATGTTCATAGATATGCATATACTTACACCCACATGTAAAATTCTGCCATTTTCTCTCNCCTTTCCACTCTATTCATTTCTTCCACTAGCTGTAAGAATTACAGGCTTTAAACTATGCATGCAGCCCAAAACTAAACATTTAGAAGTCAAGTAACCAAATGAGGGAAGTATATTAATGCTAGTACTTCCCTTAAATGCTGTCACAACTCATAAAAAGCTGATCAATAGCTGGCTAATTATTTTATCAAGCTATCAAAGCAATCATACCATTATCCAGTTACTCAATTGATTTATCTCCCCATCTAGTTCTACCCACCTGTCTTTCTCTCACACAATCCATTTGCTCTATTTATCATAACATCAATATAATTATCTAACTGTTTTCTGTTTTTCTTTCCACTACTCACTATTAATTCATCACTGTATTAACCTCTAATCCTATGTGTCTATGCTACTATCTCCATTTCACCACCATCATCAATAGCCATCACCATCTTTAAATTTGCCTAGCAACCTCTTATGTGAAAGCCCGTGATCTCACCGGCTAACTACACAGAAGAACAATTTCCTATGCCATGGAGCCTTGGGAATGTGGAAACCATCCACCCAAATTAAACATTGTGAACAGATGGACCAAAGTAGCAATCTAAAGATCAGTCACTCATGAGTCCCAGAGAGACTGCTTCCTGAACCACCTTCTCAGGCAGCAGATGAGCCCTGGGGAAGCCTTGATGATGCTGCATATCTCCTCTAACAGCTGGAAGATTAAGGTACCAATCTCATGCTGCTCTCAGCCTTTCAGGAAAAGTGCACGTCAGGAACTTGGAGGAACTTCTCGGTGGCTGGCTTTCATTAGCAAAAAGAACCTGACGAAAACCACGTATCTTTCCCTTCTCTGTAAAGACAACAGCCCATCAGCCGAGGTGTGGTAACTATAGCTAAGCATCTCCCTTCTGCTCCAGTTTTGATTTGAATTGTTTGAAAATTATCCAGCAAAGGGCTGATGGAGGCCAATTACGTGGTGCCTGTGTTGACAACTCTGGTATTTGTTTCAGAAAGCTCTTCTAAGCTGAGGGCACTTGAGCTACTGACTTAATTTCCAAGCACTTGATTAACACAACATGGCAAACAGAGGCGGGAAGTGTAAGTAATACTGTTTCCTAGGCTGTTTCTCTAGCACTTTGGGGATGAATGTCCCCAAATTTCTGTGTTCAAAGCAGGCCTNGTGTACACATAAGATCAAATCCAGCCTCTCAGCATTGTCTCTTGGGGACAGAAGAACTCAGCCAACAGGGAACCTGCAGTTCAAATTAAACATTGAAGGCCACAAAGAGATAGTGACTGGCTTACTGAGTGAGTTGAGAAGGAGCACCCACAGACATGTCCTGCCTCCCTCAGGGACCCTTTTTAGGTCCACCTCTAGAAACTAATAACTATTAGTTATTAGCATTCAGTTCCCTTAAAGCTTACTGATCACTCCAGTATAAGTGTCTGCTCTGTGCCCCGATGGCCACATAAACACAATACTCACAGTGGGTACATATATACCTGTGTATCCATATTCNCATATATACAAATGCAGGCTTCCTTGGCATACAAAAGCTCGGCACTGTCATAAGAGATATAGAGCTGGTGTGAGCAAAATTAATACTCTACTTGCCAGCTGTAAACAGACATCTGCATTTCCCAGTGAGCTGCCAAGTGTGGGACTCTGTGAGCATAAATGATGTGCCAAAAAACAGTCTATTTATTCCGACTTCCAGAGGCAATCAGGAGCAGGCACAAAGTCAGAATTACAGGTNGGATATATGAATTTCAGATCTGTCACCGCACTCAGCACCTGGGAGTGGGTTGGTGTCAAGCACTGTAGGAGACATAAACATGGCATTTGAGTTTTCTACTAACCATACATTTGTTACTTCGGAGAAAAGGAATTNTGGATGCCATGGGAACTGGAAAGTGTTGGGTGATGTGCTGCTTGAAATGGACAAGCTGCAACTGCTCTTCACCGCCTTGCACAAGCAGATCATCAGAACCCCATTGAATATGGACTCAGGGTCACCATGCAGCTCTGCTGTGCCTATTTTCACTGGATACTAGACATGTCTCTGGTAGTTACCTACTCCATCCAAACTCCAGAAGGAAAAAAAAAATGCTCCAGCCAATCCTCTGGTCTGGGAAAATGAAAACCAAGGAGAAATGACTCCAAGCAACTGGGTACCAGATACGAAAATGACTTCTTCACAACAGACATGCTCCAGCTCCTATGTTATCTGAGTGACTTTAGTGAGGATGGCTTCGTGTGATGGGGGCTGATTCCCACACTTTGAAGCAAGCAGAACAGCAGCTGCTCACTAACAACAACACACACACACACTTCCACACGCCTTTCCGACTTTACACATGGAGCGGGAATGGATCAGGCCTACTAGACAGATTCGTTCAGCCTGTCAAGGTTGGGTGTGGGGAAGGGATGAGGTTAAGGAAAAAGGATCACGTTAGTCTGAGTAACGGGTAGAACATTGTGGGTTTTCCAAGTGGAAACCAAGTCAGATTTATCAAGAGATTAAGTAAAAGGAATTCAGCAAAGGTAGTTATCCTAAAACATTTCCCCTTCCCAAAGTGATGCTAATTTGTCCTTCACCAAAGTTAATGCCAATGAAAGTGCTAGTGTTATGGCTCTGGCCAAGCTTGTTTTTGAGTAGTTTAATGTCAAGTGCCTGATACAGTCATCTGCAAGTTTAATCAAGGGTGTTTAGATTTTCTTTCTTGTTCTCATTGGGAAGGGTAGGGATGTAGTTGTCAAAACATATATAGCTCTGACCCAGATAGCTCGATACATGGCTCTTCTGGTATGGGCTACAGTTGTGTACAGTTCAACAGAAGGAAAGGGAGGGCTGTGTGTCACCCAGATGACAGGATCTTTGTCCTCGGAAGTTCATACTGCTTTGGAATGTTGTTCACGGGTTGGGAAGTTGGTTTTCAAAATCTGGTGTGGCTGGGGTCTCAAGGAGCTCCACTGCTGAGGATGAGTTTTAAAAAGCTCTTTCTGCATCCCTCTGGTCAACTTGTCCTCGGCAAAGAGGAAGAGCAAGTTCTACCTATCTTAGAAAAAAATACCAAAAGAGCAGACAAGCCCCAAAGTAGATAGTTAATCCCAGATTGTTTATCAAGGCCACTGGATCACGAATGGTTGGAAATTTAATATTAATCTTTGGGTTGATGCTTTCAGGAGGGGCCTGTGTTTTTAGTAGCCCGTATAGCTATTGCCAGCCCCATAAGAGATGGTAGAGAGGAGTAGCTTATGAAGTTATGAGGGAGTATCTGTNCCCAATTTGATCCTGAGTTTTCACCAGGATAGGAAAAACTGNTTTGACAGTACCTAGAATTGGGAACCCAAAAGCTGTTCCTGTTGGAGGTAGAGGAAGAGGCATAATTATTGTTTTTAAATTTGGGGCAAAACNTATTTTTCTCCAACAGCAAGAATATTTGGGTTTTATTTGGCATAAGTCTTATTCCTAGAAATTCTCATGTCCAATTGCTTCCCCTCTTATTATCCACAGCTCCTTTCTCTTTCTTTCAAGACAAATGTGTTTGAGTAGCTATGGGAAAACTTCACAGGTGTTCAGCCAGGAGAGCAACAGTGTAAGGATGCCATGTGATGAAAACTTCTAATGACCACACACACACACGCACACACACACAAAAGGAAACAACTAAAAATGCCAGGCTCATTTCCCTCATTTCTTACTTAAGAGAAGAGAAGTAAATGGAAGGAAGAAGAAATAGATTTGCAATTAAAAATGTGACAAAAAGATAAAGCTGAACCAGTGCAATTTAGCCTTCAGGTGCAGAACATGGAGCCCAAAAGAACGTGGAGTGGACTTAATTAGATGNGATTGTCTTCACAGTGAATGTAGTCAGCAAAACCCGACTTCCAGCGTTTTGAAAGAGACTTCCCGCACCCCTCCCCTGAGTGGTGCCCTTTTAAGGCACATGGTTGTTCCACACCACTAGGTGGAGAAAGATTGGGAGCCTCTACCATCCTTGTGGGGCTTCGTCCCAGGTTATTTGGCAGAGTTTCAGAATCTCAATAATAACGATGGTAAGTAATAATAGCTGCCCTTGTGTTAGTGAAGAGGAACATTTTTAATCATTCAGAAATTCTCGTGACATGTAAAGTGCAATTGTGAGGAACGTGTGGGTGTACGAAAATGTATCTGTCAAGTTCAGAGTCCTCTAGATTAAAAAAACTTATATGATTATCAATGGTGCCGTTAATAGCTGTGTCGGACAATGGGTGTGCCCATTTTCACAATTATTCTTAAAACAAATCTATGTACTGATGCTTTAAAATTTTATCACATGATACAAGAATATGACTTTGTCAGCCTTTGAAACTTCTTTTTTTTTCTTTTGCTTTCTTTCTTATTTTTTTCCTTCAAAAATCAATGAAGACTTGATTTCTGTCAATCATTGTATTGAGGGTGAATATACTACCTGGACTTTGTGCATGTTACATTGTAGTTGTAACCTTTTCTAATTCAGGATGAATACAAGATGGTTGTGATTGTGCAGTGTATCAATAAAGTTTGAAGACATTTGTAACTTTTAGGGGACTCTTCATTAGGATGTCCCTTTGAGATCCAGTAATGACAAAAAAAAAAATGAAGCAGTTATGTGTTTTAGATTTTGGGGAGTCAATGTGATCAGAAATATGAGTAGTGCCCCACCTTCCTCTCTCCATCTCCCTTTTTCCTGTTCTTTCTCCTCTTCTACACACACAGACACACATACACACACAGACACACACACACATACACACACAGACACACACACACACATGCACACACATATGCACACACACATACACACAAATGCACACACACACATGCACACACACACATGCACACACAGTGTTAGTTACCTGCTAGCTCTTCTTATGTGCTACGTTTTTGAGATCTGATATTTAATAGAAACGTTAAATTAAAATAGAACTGCATCAGAACAAAATTGTATAAAGTTAAAAGAAACCGTTTAAACTCATGTGAGATTTATTTGGCAGTTGACTCAATGCAAATTCAAGTGTGAAGGTACAGAACAATGCAGCTCGGAAGCAGTAATATTTTGTTCTTTTTGTGAATAAATTCTGTACGACTCCAAGTGCCAGTAACTCACAATTATGAATTTTCCAGAATCATTAATTCACACTAATTAATAATAGCTTCAACTTGGATTTCTTTCCAGTTCCCCTGAAAAGCTGCTGTGGGTGTTTCCTGAGAGAGAACTGTGGCAGAGCCGGCTATGTTCTACCTTGTCACAGGGTCTGACACTCTGCCACCATTATACAAGGAAGCAAAAAATTTCTTTACTAATGTTGGCACAATTTATACTCAAAGAATAGAATGTTCCAGGGGAGTGGCAACCCAAGAGAAGAGAAAACTTAAAAATCAANGTAACTTTTAGGGGACTCTTCATTAGGATGTCCCTTTGAGATCCAATAATGACAAAAAAAAATGAAGCAGTTATGTGTTTTAGATTTTGGGGAGTCAATGTGATCAGAATTATGAGTAGTGCCCCACCTTCCTCTCTCCATCTCCCTTTTTCCTGTTCTTTCTCCTCTTCTACACACACACACTCACACACACACATGTACACACACACACATATACACACTCATACACACACTTATACACACACATACACACGCATACACGTACACACACACTCATACACACACACACACACACACAAAACACAGCACTCTACTTTCTGTATCTTATGTCTAGCAAATGTCTATGCTATTTACAAACAACAAAACACTCAGCTCAAGCCCCAAATCTCAATTATTTACTGACATTGGCTAAATTGAAATCAGAAGTTTCCTAAAACAATGACTAGGTTCCTCTCAGCTAGGCCACTCTTCCCCTTCAGAGTCTCCACTATGTCCTTTGACTGAAGTGTNCACCTTTCACCAAGGACAGTAGTGATGATGGACACTCCTTCTTGAATGGAGGTACCACCAGATTAGTTATGGTTCATAGCCTGAACTGTCATAATATACATACAATAAATAGAGAATATGCCCCATTTCCCAGGTTGTCATTTCTAAAACATTTTATTTTCCCCAAATCCCAACTTCTCCTCCATTACTACATTGCTTTTCTAAAGGAATGGATAATAAGTTTTAAAAAATCATTTTCTCTCAGCAAGCTGTCCTCAGTGAGTCCTTCCCAGCAGGTGTTTCATCTTGGACACACTCAGCCTTCTTACCTCTCATCTGCACCATTTGTGATTTTAATACACCTTCCCATTGCTCCACCTCCAAATTCTGGTGTGTTTTATTTTATTTTTATTTTCAACCACTAGATTGCTCTAGGCTTCTTATAGATAAAACCAAGGGGAGTGGGGCAGTGATGATTTGGGCGTTCAGTACAGTACAAAGATTCTTTGTCTTACTTTACAACACAAGTAGCTTTTCTGGAAAAGCTCTTGAGCTAAAATTTTGAGACTTGTATTCTTATTCTTGTTAATTAATCCAGANCTTCTGTGACTCAGTTTCTCCTGATGAAAAGGAACACAGACACCTTGATACCTGAGCTATATGTGTGCTTTGTAAATCAAAATGGCAAGTAAACGCTTGGTACTGATGACTGGGAGTTTCTATTCTCCTTCTGTTTGGTGTGAGATCATGGCATCCCCGTTCCCCTACTGACCTTCACTCCTTCCACATTCCCTTTCGTTCCTTACTTTTTCTTCTTCTTCTTTTTTTATATCACTTTCTTCCTTTCTGCACCTGACCCTCTTCTGTTCCCAATTCATGCCACAACAATTTCCCATCTACCTGCTCTTTTTCTGGTGGAGACATTTACCAGTGTTTCACTCCATCTGGCCACTCTGTGCCATCAAACATCAGTGTACCAATTTATTCTTCCATCAGCTAACCACTCACCTAGCCATTCACATATTATTTTCCCATTTATACTACCCTAATTCTCTCTATACAATCATGCGCCTCCCTAATGTGACTGTTCTTGGTCTATTTATTTAAGCCATCTATCCATTTCTTACCTGTCAATCCATCCACTGAGCATCCTCCAGCTAGCCTTTGGCAGAAATACCTATTTCTCAGCCCACTTCAAAGTAATGAAAATCTTGGCTGTTATCTCTCTAGTCCACAAGGGAGGCTTTATCTAGTTATTCTGAAACACAGTTACTAAACGATTGGATGCATTTTTGTTATCTTCACCCCAAATACACCCTATTAAAAACGTATACCTACAGAAGTGCTTTGGGAGACGTGTAAGGGCACACCTGCTCCCGTTGAGATGTGTTACATTGGGAAGAAGATGGAGAATTAGGAGTGAAAACACGCAGGCAAGAGGCTTAACGTCTCACAGTTTTGTATATTTGGTTAGTTGTTGTTACTACTGTTTATTAATTTGGATTAATTTTGGGACAAGGTTTCTTTCCATGGTATATGCAGGCCTTTTACTGAGAACCCTCCTTCCTGTGCTCCCTAGTGTTGGGATTACAGATGTGTGCCACCATCTGCAANTACATGCTTGACTTCCTAACACAAAGACTGCAGTTGTGCAGTGAACACAGCAAATGACTACAGAAGCAGACAGGAAAAGCCCGAATGGCGGTGACTCCCCCTTCTTTCCACAGTCTTTTATTTGGTATTTAGTAAACTAGCTACCTTCATGAAAGCTAAGCTTGACTGACACTGTCACCAAGACCTTTGGTCAGTTCTAGAACCAAAGACTGTGACACCACAAGTGATGCTACCTCGGTNTCATCATGTTCGTCTGGTCTAGAGGGGTCTATTTTTCCTCATAGGCACTCTGTTTATTCGTTTATTCATCATGCACGCACCACATCTGCAGAAAAATTCCCCCAAGGAGTTCACATTTAAGATAAGGAAAGAGCTGTATAAAAAGGAACAATTACAGTAAAATATTGCAAGTATTTTGATAGAGAGATGAGAAAATGGTTGTAGGCTACAGAACAAATATTGGGAGATAATTAGGAGACTTTCTTATTTTTCCCTATTGATCCCCCAGGGACAGAAATCTGGGATGTAAACAACTAAGATAGGCAGTGGACATTGCTCACAGATATTATTAATACAAAATAAGCAGGATAAGAGAACTATGGCACATTCATTGTTCAAGAAGTCTATGATGGAATAAATAAATATTTGTTAAGGGAACAAGTACCAGGAAAGGCATGAAAACTCGAAACAGCCAAAGGGACACACTATGCAGTTTGTGATAAAGCTGACTCAAGACCTTTGAGATGGGTTGGACTAACATCCAAGGTGTCAAAGCCGACTGGAATCTAAAGCCCGATCTCCANGTAGGGTTACCGAGTGCATTGTTCCTCCTGCACCAGGGAGCTCCATGAGCCTTGTTGGTGCCTGACAGAGTTAGAGGTGATTGGGCCCTGGCAACAGTGGAGACCATCAGCAGATGCTAAGGGTGGTCTTACTGGGTTCTGGAACTAGGCTCCACAAGATAAGATGCCTCAACTGCTCTGCCTTGGGATGAAATGGCAGACTTATTTGCGTTTAAGTGTTTAAAAGCATCTCTTCTTTCAAACACAAGAGTGGATACAGTATTTACATCTCCATTAACTATCTCCAGTAAGGCATATTTTCTTTCATTTACTTGGAGTCCACAAACCAGGCATTTTCTTTAGAAATGTGGCATGATACAACTAGGGGAATATCTTTTTAAAATTACAACTTTACAAATTGCCTTGGACTGATTTCTGCCTTCTCTGAACTTCATTCTCAACTCTGACAACATACTGGCTATAATAGCCACCTTCCATGCCTGTTAGAAGCATTAGATTATTAGGTGTGAATAGATAAAAATGTTAGTGTAAGACCTGATGAGAAACAGTTTGTTGCAAAGTAAACACTGGTTTTATTCTCCTATCCTTTCCTTAGACACTCAATGGCCCCATTTTCCTAAGCTTCTGAAAGAGATCATTCCAGCTATGTTTGCTTCTTTAGAAAAATCAAAACATGCTTTCTATGTCATTCACCTATTGAAATGCAAAAAACAGGTACATATTTCTGAGGCTTGGATTATTAAAGGGCACAAGCTTAGAAAATGAATAAGATTTTTGGTAGATCCTGACTTTCCAGGGCATCACTACAGGCACAGAGAGAACAAACTAATAGGAAGAGTATTTATTTTCAAGAAAATTCCAGCCCAGACTTGAAAGTACAGGATGAGACAAGGCCTTTTAGCATTCACCAGTACCAGGATTCCATTCCATAAAGAGTAGCCCAACCCATCATTTAAGGCATTGTGCAGAACCAGAAGAGCATTTAACTCAGACTGGGGGATTCCAGACACACTTCTAGAAGAGGAGATATGAAGCCGAGTCTTCAAGGAACAGAGGAATGTAGCCAGGAAAGTGTAGGGGGCGGGGTGAGGGACATACAGAGTGCCATCCCACAGCCCCCACAGATGTGAGAGAAACACAAGAAGGCTAAGAAACTGGGCATGGGAACATGGGCCACTTGAAGAAGCTTGGTTGCAGAGGTAGCTCTGAAGAACACAGACAGGATCAGCAAGAACCAGGTATGTCCAGTCTTTTGCCACTGTAACAATTTTTCATCCCCAACATTCACACTGGAGAACCACATAATTGAGTGACAAAAGAAACTACACACACACACACACACACACACACACACACACACACACAAACAAACACAATGTTTTGAGTATGTTTATAATTTTTTGTTGGGCCACATTCATAACTACATAACTAAGGTTGGACACTCGTGGTAGACTCTTAGAAACTTTGCAGCAAGTGACCGTATGCTGGAATTCACCATAAAAGAAACAAGGGAGGAGAAAGATTTACTCAGAAGAGGGAAAGGGTTGGGTTTGCAGTTGAGAGAGACCCTCACTCAGGCCACAGGCTAAAAAAAATAAAAACGGTGAGAGGGACCCCTGCCAGGAAGAACTGGAATGAACAGCTCAAGTGAGGAGGGGTGAGGAATAAGAAGCAATAAGCAAGTTAGAGTGGTGCTGAGGCTTGAGCTGGTGTTCGAGACCAGAGGCGTGGCACGCAGAATAGGATGCAGAATACACATGCACAATATTCCATGTTTTCCGCTCAGCCGACTGGATAGAAGATGGCTGACTCTAAAAGCTTAGGGAGATGATGCTACTCGATGCAGTTTGGGGCATATTCAGTTTTAAGTACCCATCCGTAGAACCTCCAGGTGGAGATGTTTAAGTGCCATCAGCATCTTCCTGAGTCATCCAATCGTATCTGCATGGTCCACAAGGGATGCTGATTTCTTTTCTCTGCCACCCTCCCTAATTCCAGAGGAACTTTAAGCTCCTTGGATCATCCATCTGCAACTCGTTTCTTATCCTCCGTTTCCTCTTTATCTTGATTTTGTCTTGAGAAGGTACTGTTTTTATTGCTTGCTGCGATGGAAGGTAAAGCGCAGATCCCTGATTAGGCAGTCAGGAAGTAACAGATGATTCCAGCAGGGAAGGGGGGAAAATAGTACAGCTGTCCTGCCACACTCAGGGCNTGTGGCACTTCCCATGTCTAACACAGAGGGTCAAGCCATTATGCACTGGGTAACATGAGAATAATTGAACACTGAGAAGCTTTGGGGTTTTTTTTTTTTTTTTTTTTTTTACAATTTAACCTGTAACTACAGTGGCACAAGAATTCTTGATATTTTTACCATGTAGTCTGATGCTCACTTGCTTGCAAATCCAGAAGAGATTTTATGCTTCTAAGCCTTATCAGAGAGCCCGCCTCTAACCCAGAAGAATGCATTGCATTTCAATGACTAAAGAATATAGAGTTTCCTTTTCCCCACTGGTTCAAGAGAAGCCTCCCTGTACCCGGCTAGAGAGGGCTCCATCAAAGAAGGAAGTCATGATGTTTAGCTGCATCCAGAGGACTTGTAATATATGACACCACAGGGTCACAAGAGTTCCAGTTGGTGTGTGTACAGCTCNATAGGCAAGGTCTTTCCAATGAGGAATAATCTGAATATAAATCCTAATTCTGCCCAATAATATCTATATGCATGGGGGCTGAAAGCATTAATATCCTATGCAGTCTGTTTACTCATCCTTAAGTAGAGTGAGTAACTACTTACTCCAATATTGCTGTCTGGTAATAAGAGAAACGTATATTACAAACATCCCTGGTACAGCTCTTTGTCTATCGTATNTCACAGCATCCGTAGCATTATTCCCTGCCCTGTCTTAGCCCTCTTTCAAAGCACCTCCACCTACCACACACAGAGTTCTTGAAGGCTTAATGTAGAGGGTTGCTTTCTTTGTCAATTCATTAGTCTGTAGTCATTGAATTCATCATTCAATTTCTGCTGCTGATGGCAAGGGATGACTTGGGGATACAGAGCAGAAAGGAGCCTCTGGGTAGTGTGTCCAGTTTTTNGTCAGTGTCAGAAAAAGAATTCAGAGAAGAGCAGAAATGTTTTACCAAGGTGAAAGTACACTGTGAAGGACTAGATTTGGGCTTCTTGGAAGAGATCATACCTGTGGGACTGGAGATAGCAAATGACAGGAAATCTTAAAAGTGTACTAAGGCAGTGAAAGGTAAGGAATCACAGGCATAGATGGGGATTTCTTAGAGAGAAGGCTTATTCTTCATTTTCTTGGTCCCTACAGAGAGCCTTATGGGTGATGTGTCATGGTATCAGATATAGGAGCATCCAAATGGGAGATGCCGTTATAATGAAGCAAAGGACAGTCAGTGTTTGCCTACCTTACAGTCACAGGAAATAAAGCAAGTGCCCATTCCCTGGCTCAGTCTCTGTGTTCAACACTATCTACTCCCTGGACGGACGCCTTTCTCTGTGTCTTGGAGAACTCATTTAACATATGCAAGGAAATCACAATGCGTTGGGATGTCTAGTGCTTAGGCCCTGCAGGGATATGAGTATTTTCAGGATGGGCTGTCCCCGAGGACTAAAGCAGANGAGGATCTGCCCTGCAGTCTATGCCTTTTGTTCATGGTCTTGTTCTGTACATGGTACATTTGCGAGGACAGTTGCTCTGGTTACAAGACCAAATCACTCCAGTTTCTGTCCCTTTGTCACTAAAGGTCTCAGGGGAATCAGCTTATTAGAGTAATAATAATTGCGTGGTTAAGTCAGCTCTAGCAGTAAAGGGACTCATTGGAGGGCCTCAAAGACAAAGGCACCGATTCCCTGCTTGGTACAGCCATGCTCTTAATTTCCAGTCTTAATCTCAATGCAGTGTCAGTATCAACAACCCGATCCGTGACTTCTCTCTGTCTCATATTTTTCAGCTTGTGTGACAGTGGCTCCACTACCTAAGTCAGTCTGCTCCTCTGAATGGGTTGCTTTTGATGTCAATTCCTTGCTGAGTTCCTCAGAATTCCCTCTTGTCCTTGCCTCCCTCTNCCTGCATTGATCTCAGTTCTGTGGGCAGCTCTGACACTCTTCCACCTGTTCCTAATTCTCACCTTAAGAAAACTCAAAGTGCCGAGGAGGAGTGTAAGACAGGAAGCAGAAGTTTCTGTGGGGGTGAGGAATACTTTCTNGTGAGCATACATGGTTTGGTTGCCAAGCACCACTGAAATCCCCCAGTGGATAGCACATCTCTGCACACCCATGCCCACCATGTGTGCAGAAAGCTGCTAACTTTTATNTATGTGCTAAAAACAATGATGCTGGGAGTCGTTGGGAATGTTAACTCATATAATGTTGAAAACAGCCCCAGAAACATGAGTTATCTTCACTGAAGTGCAGTCCACTGCTAGACTGACAAGGCTGGAAATCTAAGACAGATCTATCCCGTTCAAAGCTAATGTTCTTTCCAGTTCAACAGTAAACTTGCCCCAGACTCAGGGCCAACCTTGTGTACCCAAACACACTGAGCTCCCTTTACTAAACACAAGAACAGCTCACTCAAGCGTTATGCAAGCCTGGCTTCCTGTTAGCTTCCAGAGGGAGATCAGCTGTTTCCATCTACTTAAAGACAATCTCCTGCCTCCAAGGCCAAGACTAGAAAAGGCCAGGCTCTTCATAGGAACTTCGCCCATTTCTCAGGGAGAAACAAGCTGACAGGGTTGCCTTATGAGCCTGACCCTAGACTGGATGGAATTCTGAGAGTCTTGAGTCGGAAGGGACCCTGCAAACTCACCAAGTACNAAGGGAAGGAATGAAGTAACTCCAGACTCTACATACACAATCTCTTAGGAGTAAGAAGAAATAGCTTTTTAGTTTAGTTTGGACAAAGAAAAAGAGGTCAGAAAAAATGATATTCTATGGAGTTATATTTTGGACTACAAAACATTGACTCAGTCTAGTATCCCATTCAAGAAAAATGTGAACCATCAATTTTAAGCATAATTACATTAATATAAATGCATTGTCAGTATAAAATACCTATCATCTATCACTCTATCTATCTACTATCTATCTATCTACTATCTATCTATCTATCTATCTATCTATCTATCTATCTATCTATCTATTTACCTGTCTATCTATCTATCTACTTATCTTGCATCTACATTAGTCACTTTTCTCATTTCTATGAATGAATACTAGACATGACAACTTAAGGAGAGGAATTTCTCATTCTGGCTACTGGTTTCAGAGAATTCAGTCCATGGTCCTTTGGCTCTGTGATTATGAGCCCACTGAAACAGAGAACACCATGGCGACAAGAGGGCACAGCAGAGGAACTTCTTCCCTTTTTGTTGAATAACAAGCAGAAAAGAAAGATGCCTACGTGTAGAGGCCAGNGAAAGAAATAGCCCCATAGAGACATGCCCCAGTAATCTACTTCTTTCAACCAACCTTATNTGCTATCTTTTACCATCTCCCAATAATGCCATCATAGTCTGGATCTTTGAAAAGATTNATCCACTCACTAGGTCAGAGCTCTTAGGAGCTAATGAGCACTGGAGACACCCTTACTGACATANACTCAAGCATGCTTCATTAATCTAGATGTTCCTCAACCCCCAACAAGTTGAAAATCAAGATTCTTACACTATCTCTTTGTCTCCCTATCTTANTACCATTAACCATGTCTGTCATATATCTACTTGAATATGACGCTCTGTCACCCTCTAATATCCTACACTCAAGGGCATTGGGTAATTTTTATGTGTGATGTTTTCCCATCATGCCCAGCAGAGTCTGGCACTTAGTGGCCTTCTTATCTTTTTTTATGAATGGAGCCATGGCTTTTAAGGTGAGGAGAAACATAACCAAATGGTCNTTTGAGCTTATAGAAACAGCTTGAAAGGATCATGTGGACATGAAAGGTACTGAGATCAGAACATCAGCANTACTTGGCTCCTTCTTTGTCTGAATAGATATTGGCCTGGATGGAACAGGTACTCTCTTAATCCCATTCTTCTTTATCTGGAATAGTAATGCTAATCTCATATTACGATAATGTCTCATATTTTCAGATGTTTNGGTGTTACAATTTAAATTAATTAGACAAGGCATCAATACCACAGCAGCCAATAGCTTGTTTTCTTCCCAATGCTAGTTAAAGGTGGGTGGGACCCAAAGCCCAATCTCCTAGATTCCAGGTCTACTCCTCCCTACCTTCCTTTCCTCTCCTGGTCATCTCCTCATATCATGTTANGACTACAGAGATCCGGCAATTCTCTTCTGCTCTGAGAAAGACAAACTTCTACTTCCTCTGCACATTTTTTCCTGAGCTAAAAACCAGTCTCCTAGTTCCCAAAAGAACAACGCATGTGAGGCCTTCTCATTGCAGCTCANCAAAGGCAAAACATTCATTTCTCAAGAAATGGAAGGCTGAAAGGGCTAGTTCAGTGAAGAATGAGATCTAGGGCTCTGGACCATACATTCCCAGTGTCCAGAGTATCCTGTTGAGAGCATCTGCTGTGCATTGACACTATAACAAACACTATAAAAATCTCATTGACACAAGATGTGGTCCTGACTTGAGTCATGTAAATTTGTGAGGATCACACCACACACACACACACACACACACACACACACACACACACACACACACACANACAAACGGGATTAAAAATNTTAAATGGGAGCCTGTTCTTCAGAGATCAACTTCCACTGNNCAAACATTGGTAGGTGATTAAATCACAAAGAGTATTTTAGATACNCAAATGACCTTACTATCTTAAANATAAGATTTCACCCNGTAACCTAGGAAAATTATCTGATGGAGAGACTCTGAAGATCTACAGCCCCAGTCCAGGACATGTACTGCTTTCTCTCCTAAATAATGAAAAGTATANNGGAAAGGGGAGGTCCACACATCCAGCTAGGGGAGAGCCCTGGCTGCTCTGCTCTGGTCCTGGCCACATCAGTAAACCNCACGCCGCAATCAATTTGGCTTTTCTGATGCAGACAAAACCATAAAAGAAAAGCATCAGAAGAGGTAATGAAAGCCCTCCTTGTACAGTTAATAGAGAGCCTCCTAGATGGAACAAGCCCAGCTGTTGCTGCTGCAAATTTACTTCTGTTTTCAAGTTCAAATAGAGACTAAAACATTATCTTCGCAGGAATTGATTTTACGTCTTCCAAACACATATGCCACCTTAATTGTGATTTGTGTGATAGCTCAGCTGCTGAAAGCTTTCGTTTATCTCCTACCTGGTTAAACAACTTTAAATAATAACAAGTCAATATATCTGTCTATTGACCAGGGCTCTTCTGCAGCCCCAGAGTACATGGTGGAAGAAGAGAGAGACGTTTAACCCTTCTCTGCCAAGCTCTTCCTCACACCATTTTCCCCAGCTTGGTTTTAACGGCGAGACATAACTGGTTTAAAACTGAAATGACTAGGAAANTCCCCATGTGGTGTCCTTTCTTGTGCAAAAGATGTTTTGTTGTTTGTTTCCTAGTTTGTTTTCAGCCTTAGTATGTTCCTTAAAAGGAGAAAAAAGATTTTTTTTAATACTTCTGTACCAAATTTCCTCACTTGTTTTCCTTATAGGGTATTTACTTGAATAAATGGTGTTGAAGATGAAAGCTCATGTTAAAAACTCACATNAACAAAAATTCATGGAAGGTTTCTTGCAGTATTTCTTGTAAGACATGCCTGTAGAGATAAGAAGACTCAAAGCCATACAGGATGAGCAAAGAGGAGAGGGGATAGAGAAGTCATCTATTAGATTATGTTAGGTTTGGAGGTGTTTAGAGAGCAGATGTTTTGGCCCCTGCTGGTGGTTATACGGAAAGCGTGGTATTATTCTGTTTTTGTTTTTTTAAGCTGGTTTGTTGTTTATTCACTAGTCTAAATATTCACTAGTNTAAATCATTTCTTGACCATTAGGAAGCCAAAACTATTGCAGCTAAAGCCCAGTCAACCAATACCAGCTTCTTCTGGAGAAAAGGATAGCCTACAGATGGTGGCCTCCTAGTATAGTGGCAATAGACAACCCCCAATGCCAGCATTGCTCACGAAGTCTGCTCTTCCCATGACTTGAAGTTTCCTCCATGTCCTGGGGTCCTAATCAAGATGGCNAGTGGGCCCTCTCTCTTCATGCCGCTCAAATACCTAGCAAGAAGACAGGTGTGCCTTGCCTGCCCTTTCCTATGGCACTGGGACATTCTGGATCACTGGAAAATAGGGAGAGTGTGAGAAGCGAAGGTCTGTCCCTTGCAATTGAGTAGATTTCTAGATACTGTTAACACAGCCCCAGGGCAGGAGAGGGGCGTCACGGATTTTATTCTACTGGGAGGAAGAAAGGAAAAGCCAAAAGCTAAGTAGAGCCTCTTATAGATTGTCCTGGGGAGAGAAGAGGGAATACAGGCTACGGTCTCCTCAANGAAAGACTTCCTGGAAGTTCTGGAGTTTGTTTCCTTCAAATGTCCACAATCTTTGCTNTAAAGCTTTGTTTCCAGTTACTAGAAGACACATATAGATTTTCATTTAAAAATCCCCTTCCGTCTCTCTCTCCTACTTCCGCCAGTCCCAGTAAGCCAGCCCTACAGACAGACACAAGGGAAGTAAACAGTAATGTTAATAATAACTAACCACACTGATAACTGACCGGTGCTCATGACCAGTGAACTCTTAGGACGGAAAGCTATCAGTAATTACTAATTAGGGAAGCTCATTGTGAGTGCCTGTTCAGCCATCAGTGGACATCTTCTTGACTTTTTCCAGCTTGTGTCCCGTGTGGTTTCCTCCAGGGCAAGGATTGTTCATTAATTATCCTGTTTTTCCCAACAAGAAATGAATAACAAATCCACTTACTCTTTTTTTTTCAATCCCATGACTGCCTCATTGCAGNAGGAACTTCCTCTTTTTATACTGACATAGAAATGTCATCTGTACTGAGATATTCTATACACNATCATGAAAATGACTCCCAGCCACCTCAATTTTCTGGTACTCTGTGTTTATTAAAGGTGTTTTGTCTATACTTGCTTATTATGGACCATGTGGGTATTTGNTCNAACACTGAAACCTGTCCATGTCCCCTTCTGCACCATGCTATCAAATCAGCATGGGTGTCATGGCTTTGATTTCTCATCTGTGCCACAGTTCTTTCCTGTTCCTGCACAACAATGATGTGACATAGCAGAGATAAGAATCCCGTGTTACAGTGACTAAGATGCAGGTGTGTATTTTCTCCTGCTTATCAGTTTGGTGGAGTGTGGAGGGCAATACTTCACCTGTCGTGTAATAGTCACTGAATAAATACACATCGAATTGCATTAAATGAGGGGAGAAGAGAACTGCTCACCTTCAGGGTAGGAGCTGATTACTCTTACATAGAATCTAAGGCGGCAGCTAGAGGAAGCTCCATGAACAGCTCCTTCTTCATTTTCTAATCTAAATAAACCATCGAACTCACTAAGCCGCAAGATTCTTCACCACGGGCTCCATGTGGAAAGAGAGAATGAAGAGCAATGGAGGGAGAGAGGCAAGTTGGGGAGAGCCTGGGGAGGGTGGGGGCAGTTCAACACTGGTCAAATGGAGAGGGAGCCACTGTTCTTTTTTTCAGACTGAGAAACAGAACTCGGAGGTATAAACTGTCAGTAAAACTAACTGGTTAAAACCCACCTTGATAACACTTATGCCTGGTCCTACTTGTGGTCCTTCCACTGCAATCTGTCTTTATGGCACCGAACTCCAGCCAGGNAGGGAAGACTCTGCTGGTCCCCTAAGGGGATTCTCCAGCTTTCCCCATCCACAGCATCCTCAGGGAAGAAACCACTGTAAGAGAGAGCACAGAGAAACCCACCCCGGGAATAGAATAGTACTTGCCCTGCAGCTGGGCACATGGGACGGGCAAACTTCAAACTAAAGGGGCTTCTTTGGAATACAGAGATTAGGNGACTCAGAATAGAGCCACACATCCCTGATGAGATGTAAGAGAAGCTGCCAGTGCCATCCTGTATGCCCATGGCCTGACTTCTCAGTTCTTCCTTTGTGCACAGGGGGGCACTAGCAATACACTGCCTGCAGCCCCTGCAGCCTGCTCTCTCTGCAGCTGCTTGGGAAGGACTTAATTACACCCACTTCCAAGTGAGCATGGCAAGCTTCTCAGTGAGCAGGTCTGCATTGCAGCCCTGCTACCTCTGCTGGCTCTGAAGTCGCCTCCTTTAGGAAACCTGGTCTTTCCCTGATTAACCCCACTTACCCTGGACTGCACTGATTCCCTTGGCTCCCCAGTGTGTTGATCACTTGGCCCTTTATCTACCNGCAGTGAAGCAAGTTGTGTTTTTTAAAACGTCCCTAGACAGTTAGTTCTCTTTCTCTTTTTTATTCTAAGCTCCTATTGTACAAGACCATGTTTTCCTTGCTAGTCTGACAGGAAAGATATGCAGTAGGTGTGCTACAGAAGAAAGATGAATATTGAGTTGTGTGACAGGCTCACCGATGTCCTAAAACCACTAGCCTCCAGGAAACCCTAGGCAAGCTGTTTTGCTTCTGTGGACCTCTGTTTCCTTATCTGTTAGTTAATAATAACCATCACTGTGTCATATAGGGTTGTGTGAGAATTAATGAACAAAAACTACTCACAAATGCTTAGCTGGGTGCTGAAATACACAGGGCACTTCATAACTGTTGGAAGAATATAAAGGATACTCACAATCATTCTTCTACTGACTACTGACAGATTTGACAGAATTTTCCTGCCCCTTATTTACAAACAGCCCTGTGATAAGTACAAAGACCCAACAAATAAGACAAGGCCTTGCACCTAACATGCCCCGTGAGCCCACAGGTCAGTTAAAAAAGTGTCATTGGAACACAAGATTGTATTGGTAGAACTAAGATGTCAGAACATAGTGGTCATAGACCCTAGCAGCAGAGGGACAAGGCAGGAACATCTTTAACCTTTCCCCAACCCCAGGGCATACACAGACAAGGGCCCTCCTTTCACCTATACCCCTAATCCTCAGTGTCCTACACCAACAAGGTTACAATTGGCTGGGGATGGGAGACCTACCTGGACCTCTTGTCACCCATGACCCCAACAGCCAGGGTGTCCTTAATGCATTTGTAAATTGTGAGCATCCTACTACCCATNGTGTGGGTGAAAAAAATGTCAAGGAAACAAAACTGAATATGCTTAACACATAGCAACAGCTAACTCTGGTCTCTGTCACTTTGTCTGAAGCTAAGCAAAGCTCAACTTTAGTCTCTCCTCAGATTTCCCTCGGTTCTCAGAGGTGTTCCATGTTGACCAAGAGAGCACCATGTTAAGTGAAAAAAGCCAGACAGAGAAAGGCAAATGCCACCTATCTCATTCACATTTAGAATTCAAAAAGACGATGCTCCTAGGAGTACAGAGCAAAATAATGTTTGGTAAAGTCCAGGAAGGACTGAAGATTGATTGCCAGTACAGAGTCACAGCTAGGTAGGAGAACCTAGGAAATGGTTAGGATTAATGATATATAAAATAGTTAGAAAAGGACTTTGCATGATCTCATAACAAAAAGATGACGGATAAACTAAATAACCTGACTTGTTCATTAGTCAATGTACAAATGTACCAAAACATCACAGTCTACCCTGTGGACATATAAAATTATTACCTGTCATTAAAGAAAGAAGGAAGAAAAGAAGAGAAAGATGGAGGAGGAGAAGGGAGAAAGAAGTAGGGAAGGAGGAAACACGGTCTCTCAGTCTTGATTATTTGAGTGAGGATTGGAGATTGCCTTGAGATATGGAACCAACAAATAGGTTTGCTCTTCCAGGATTGATGTACAATCTCTTTGGACTTTCAGCAAGTGGGATGAGGTGTAGTAAGGGAGAGTGATGAGAAGTTAGACGGCTGGATCCCCTTNTCCTCCACATCACAGACCACAGACTCTCCACTAGCTTTTCCTGTTAAGAGAAGAAAGAAGCTGAGACATTTGAAACCTTACTTTTAAAATGGAGATTGCCTAGGGCCAGCAGGATGTCTCAGCAGGAGGAAAAGGCACACACCATGCAAGCCCGATGATGTAAGCTTGATTCTTCTAAACCCACATAAAGGAGAGACTCAACTCCACAGAGTTAGTTGTCCCTCTGACCTCCACATGTGCTGCNGCTATGCCTCTTCCGCCCACTGCCACACAGCACGCAATAACAATTTTTAAGAATTTAAATAAAAATTGCCTAATTTTCTAAGTTACATCTTAAATAATTTTAACACTTTTGTTGAAAATTCCTCTCTTTTATATTCAGGGAGTATTTCCTAGTTTGCTTAATTTGGAAGAGAGAAACAGCCTAAAATTAGAAGTCTGGCTTGGCATGCATGAACTCTGACAAATTCTTCTTGACCCTGAAAGCTATTTTGTTCACTGGACTGTGCNTGACCTTACCTCTGTTTATGTGACCCCGGCCCCTCCCCCAGGGTCTTCCTCTCCCTCCACTCCAGTTTAAGGAAATATCCTCTTCCCAGAAGAAAAAGCCTCCATTGGTTTGGAGGGGCCTCCATTGACCTCTGTATGACCCCAGTGAACTTGAAATGAAAGAATTGATCTTTCTACGACCCCGTTCTCAGGATCTGTGGATTGTTTTGCTACTGGAATGACTGAGGGAGGAGAGCNCGACACAAGTTCTGGGGCGGTAGCTGTTCAAGTTGGCTACTGTAATCCCACCAGTAAATAGCGTTCTGTTCTGTTAAATCGATTAAGCTACACAGAGGAATATTGAGGCCACTTCATCATTTTCCCTAGACCAAGCTGTCCTTCCAGAAGTCCCCCAGGATGGAATCATGTCAGAGGATGATTCTCACTTGTGACTGGATTCATGTTCTTCTCTGCTCCCTCTAGGCAAATCCTTCCTACTGGCCTTGCCTTATATGCAGCCCTTCATTTCTTCATTCTCTATCTTGGGGGACACTGTTTTGTTTAAGATCATCATGACCTTTTGTGGTAATGAACGAAAAAATAAAAATAAAAAGGAAAGGAAAGGACATGATTGCGCCTAGGCAGGGTGGGGATTAATTTAATTATAGATATGTAGGAGAGCATAGCCGAGGCAGAGATATCTGGGAGAGTCCAGAGTGGACATAACCAGGTTGAATTGAGCCATGTGGATAGGGGGAGAGGAANAGAGAGGGGNAAGAGAGGAATCAGGTGCAGCAGCCAGGAGGCCAAAGATACATAAAGGGTGGGTAACCAGAATGTCTGGACTATNTAGGGAAGATCCTATGGAGGACCCTGGGCTGGAGAGTTCAGGGAAGAGGGTGGGATATGCCAGCCATACCCTGTAACAGGGAGGGACTGAGGGATGCTAGGAGAACTGGAGGCCAGGTCCGCTTTGACATGTTAAATACTCACCTCAGCCATTTGTCCCAGGGTTGAAACTTAACAGTAAGCTAAAAAATGGTTTGCTAAATATGTCCATGTCCTACTAACTTCAGTTGGTGACCCTGACATAGAAAANAAAGGAAGGGAAAAGAAATGGAAGTTTCAAATGAAGTCATGGATTTTGCTCTGTTATTCAGTTACATGAATTCTTATGTCTTGGTCCATTTTGTGTTATCAAAGCAAAACAAATTATAATTGATAATTTGTAAAGAATAAAGATATATTCAGCTCATAGTTCTGGGGCATCAGAGACATAAGGTCAAGGTATCATATGTGATGAGGCCACTTTTGTTATTGAGGACTCTCTGTAGGGACCTGAGGAGATACATATCACATAAAAAAGCCACAAGCAAGAGTCAGGGAACCATCAAACTGACTTATAAGTGACCCACTTTTGAGCAGATCAACCCAATCCTTAGAGTGAGAGCCTCTTTACTGATCACCTCCTAGAAGTCTTACCTGATCTGTCCTTGTAAGAACGAAACTGGAGGGGAAATCTCCACAAGAATTTTGGTTGAGATATTCAGGCCATGATGCCTTTTGAGAGGGAGTCAGAGGGACTGACCCNCACAGAGAATGTGAGGGTTAAAGNTAGGAGACAGAAATGAGACAGTCACAAGTCAGCCGAGGAGTCTTGGAAGAGGCATGGGTCCAGCACTCCTTTATATCCTTCAAGGACATGGGACCCAGAAGATATCACAACTTCATCCCAGCGATGACCTTCTGCCTTCAGAATTGTAAGGGGGTAAATGTGTGTTCCTTTAAATGGCCATGTTTGTGGTGATTTGTTCCACCAGCCAGAAATAACTAAGACATCATCCATTACTTCTTTTGATGACTGGACATTTTCCCCAGTACTAATTGCCTCTTTAGAGTCTCACCACATTCTCCCATAATAAACCACATTTCCAACCATCATGATGAAAACATACATTAAGAGCTGGTCCATGATGACATCTGAGACATTTTTAAATGAACTTGGAGATTTCTAGTCAGGACTCTTCTGAACTATCATAAGAAAGTAAATGCCACCTTCTGTGTCAAACACCTAAAAGGTTAAATAAAACATTTTTGGAAGAAATCAAATCAAATATGTAGGTGAACCTGGGAATTTGGAAGTGACTATTTCAACTTTCCAGAAACATTGATGTTACACAGAGTATCATGAAGATGCCGGGCCTGGGGAGATGAAAGCTCTNGCCCCACAGCCTGAGGAATAGAGTTTTGATCTTTCGAATCCACATGAAATGCCAGGTGAGTGTGGCAGCCTAGACTCAAAAGGCNGAAAGAGAAGATTCCCCAGAGGAAGCTAGTTAGTGAGACTAACCACATCTCTGAGCTCTGGGTGTGACTGAGACAGCCTGCCTCAATNAATAATGCAGAAAAGAGATTGAGAATGATTCTCAATGCCAACTTCAGGTCTTCACATTTGTAAACATACACATGCNTGCACACACATGAANAGCACACACACACACATACACAAAAATTGAAAAAAAAGATGCTGGAATTACAGGATTGATGATGGAAGAAGGACAGAATATATACTGCTTAGTATGTAGCTTACTGCCTGTGTGGGTTGCGGATTAATCCCCATCCTGTGTGTAGGTTGCTTTGAAATCTGTTCTCTGCATGAACTGAGGTGCCTATAAAATGCCATCACCTATGAAAAAGGCCTTTTTTTTTTCCTGGCCAGAGAAAGGCAAGGGAATGATAGCTCCTTCTTGGTCACAGGAAAAAAAGATTCAATGTCAAGTCCTGGTAGTATACAAAGCTCAAATTTTGTATTAAATAAAACCATTTTAATGCTCATACAATCCCTAACAATTTAGCACAGGCAACTAGAGGNTTACCCCTTATTTCTATCTCTACAATGTATGGAACATACAGAGCNTCTCACAGGAGGAGTAGGCTGGGAAGATGAGCTCTTCGTCCAAAACTTGAAACCAGGAGAGAAAAATCCAGAATTGTGATGTTTAAAGTAAAAGAGAAACCAAAATTTCCTAAGGAGAGAAACTAAAAACATNCAGAAAAGAACTGGTGGCTTAAATAAATAAATAAGTAAAGGAGTGAGATTGATGGTAAAGAATTAAGTTGTTTCGTGTGTCAGCTATTCATTCAGTGAATGCTTATTGAATGCTAATGATGATCCAAGTTCCGAGTGATTCAATGATGAACAAAACATTCTTCCAACCAGCATGGACACAGTNAAGGAGACATAAAGCCTTCAAGTGAGTATGTCAAGCATCGTTAGTCAATGATGGTGCCATGAAGGGGCAGAGCAGGAGCTATACTACACTGATATAGGAATGGGGGTGGAGGAGGGTGGGAGAGAGCAATGAACCAAGACCTTAGAAAGAGAATTTCTCACAGTCACATTCACAGGAGTAAGGTCCTAAGGTAGGTGTGTGATTGGGTGTTAGAGAAACTGGAAAGGAGTCAAGCTTGAGCTGTGGAAAATAAGAGTTCAGAGATGTGATAACCAAGGTGGCCAGAGCCCTGATTATACAGGATTATACATATATAGTGCCTGATGTCTTAGTCAGTGTTCTATTGCTGTGAAGAGACACCATTACCAAGGCAACACTTGAAAAAGAAAGCATTTAACTGGGGGCTTGCTTACAGTTTCAGAGGTTTAGTCCATTTTCATTATGGCACAGAGCATGGTGGTGCACATGGTACTGGAGCAGTAGCTGACAGCAACATCCTGATGCAAAGGCAGAGAGAAAGACACTGGGCTTGGCATGGGATTTTTAAAACTTCAAGAGACACCCCCCAGTGACACACTTTCTCCAATAAAGCCACACCTCTTAATTTCTCTAATCCTTTCAAGTTGTGCCACTCCCTGGTGACTAACCATTCAAATATAGGAGCCTATGAGAGATGTTCTTATGAAAACTATGACACCTGATAAGTATATTTACTTATTTATTTTGTCNAAGTGAGCTGAAAAATCATTGGGATCATATGTGCTACAAAAAATGATATCCTTCACATTTTTTATTTAAAGTTTTTTTTAATATCATATATTTTGATCATGTTTTCCCCCTCCCCCAACTCTTCCCATATCCTCCCCACCTCCCTATTCACCCAACCTTATGTACTTTCTCTCTCTGGTGGAGAAAGTAATAAGGATACCTCATAAGTTGCATTTTAGCAACCTGAAGAAGGGTGGGTTGGACTGGAAGTGAGTAGAGACATAAATGTGGGGGGGGTGTGATTGTGTATGCATGTTACAAGAAAGTGACAGCTTTATACGTCTTCCCAGAGAGTAGGGAGTCAGGGCCCAAGTCCAATAACTTGCAGAGACTCCTTCAAGGTTTCATCCACTTGTGATCTCCTAGGATATTTAGTCACCTAGACAAATGATGCAGACTAGCCACCACAACAGCTGGCCCCAAGTCTACCACTGATGTCTTTATTTTCGTTTACCAACAAGTATAGGCCATGATTCACAGACATTTACTAAGCCGGTCGGGGTTGAGTATGGGGGGGGGAGCGTAGGGTATGATCCAGATTCTGGTTCCCCAGGCATCTAAGTCGTTACTTTCCTTGCACTTGTTGGGTTGTGCTTTTTATAATCGCTCATTAGGAGTTATTATCATTATCATTATCATTATCAAGCATGGGAATTCCAAGTGATGGCTCAATGAAGTAGCCAACTCATAATAATATCTTATTATGTAGAACCAATTCTAGTTCCTCATGTAAACAAGACCAACTAGTCCAAACACTTCTATTAACTGCTTTCCTGTTTAAGCACTCACATGAGGAGCCTATGTGGCCATTGAGGTGACCACTGAACCTTATTCAGTGAGACAGTTGCCTTACCCTTGGCAAAGTTCTTTACTTTCTCATCCACTCTGAAGTCAGAATCCTTCCTCAGCATGGCTAAAGGTTGAAGACACAAAAAGTACAACTTCTTGACTGGGAAACAGGGTGTGAGGATAAGAAGAGCTGCTCCTATTCCCAGTCCTTGGTGTCTGGACCCATGTACTACAGCTCCTGGAGAATAGAATCATGTATTGGTTCTGCTAGAACACAGACCTAATTCTGCAGCATAGTAGCCATGCTACTTGTACTTCATGGGATCCTTGGTGAGCTAACTATTCCATTGCTAGTGGAGATTGGTTAATATGGGTGTGGGATGGAAGATGAGGTTGAAAATTTGAAGAAAGAAGCTCTGCAAAGCAGCCATCCATTAAAACAACAACAACAACAACAACACTAAATTATTAGGAGTCAGTGACATCATCAAGACAGCATACTAGACAGCTACCGGACCGTGCTTGCCAAGCAAACATTAAAAACACAGTTAGGGACATGTTAAAATAACTTTATTATTCTCCCTCCCTGAAAACAGATAAATATTGATAAAAAAAATAAGTAAGCTCCCCGTTAAGAAAAACAGACTTTCAAACTGATAAGGGATTCCAGGGCACCCCTCTCTATTTGTCCCTGTGCCCTAGTTGTCATCCAGCAGTTGGAAGTGGCCTGGTTCCTGGTTGTCTCCCTTAGGTGGCAAAGGCAGAGTTTTTCACAATATTCTGACTTGTCTATGAGTTGCTGAAACCTCTGTGTTCAGATTTCTGACAAAGGACAAAGATGGGGTGGTGGCATCCTCACACTAAGTTGAAAAGGACTAGAAGTGTGGATATTTCAAAGAAGAGTGCAAGCACACAGACTAGGGCAGATGCAATGAAACGTCTCAGATGCCGAGAGGCAAGTAAATGACTTGTGTCTATCTGGAAAACTAGGCCACTGATGCATAATAGTATCCTAGGGACAAATAATTTAATCCAGGTACACACNGGTAAAAGAGCAGAAAGAGTCCAAGAAGAATTTAATTCTTTCCTTGGGATGAATTCAAGGCTTAGAAGACTCCCCGTTAATTACTAGTGCTCTTCCACTGCATGGAGCCTACATACAAAGACCTGCATGGGTAGTACATTATGAAGTTTTGCTTATTTGTTTGATTGGTTTAGTTTTCTGAGACTCTGTAGCTCTGGGGCTGTCATGGAACTCACTCAGTATTAGTATACCAAACAAACCACAAACTCACCATAGTTCTGCTGCCTCAGACTTCCCAGTTTTTTCGTTTGTCTGTCTGTCTGTTTGTTTTAATGTACACATTTCAAGGAAGCATGTAATGAGAAAGGAAAACATAGTCAATCCATTCAAAGGAGTAACTACACCTACAGAATCCATGCCTGAAAAAGTACAGGCAGTTGACTTCCCTCACAAAGGCTTTATAGCAAACACTTTGAATATGCTTCAGAAGTTTATGGAACACAAATAAAGAGACAGAAGGGATCAGTAANACAATGCATGAATAAAATTAGTATATTAACAAAGAAATATAAGTTANTGAGTGAACCAAGAAGAAATCCTAAGGCTGAAAAATATAATAACTAAACCTTAAAACTTCAGTAGAGGGACTCAACAGCAGACTTACAAAGGCTCATTCACACAAGGAAAACTAATCAACAAACTTAAAATNAAGGTCATTTGGAATTTCTGAGTCTAGAAAGAAAGGGAAAAAAGTTAACAGAGCCCAAGAGCCTTATGAGATACNATCAAAAAGACCAGTATATACTGTNGCAGTTTTCAGGAGAGAAAGAGAGAGACAGAGACAGAGACACAGAGAGAGATTATTTAGATTAAAAATTCTAGATAAGGCATAAATATAGAAATTCAAATAGCTCCATGAGCTGCAAGAATAACCAAGAAATGCCAAACTGAACTATGTTAAATAAACTTCCAAGATTTAGATAGAGCTTGGAATGCAGCAAGAAAAATGCAAACTATTGTGTACAAACTGTCCCTAGTAAAATTATATGGGGATGTCTCAGCAGGACCATGGAGGCCAGAAACCGCTAGGAAGCTATATTTAAGGTGCTGGAATGAGAAAATTGCCAAACAAATTATTCTATAAGAAAAAAAAATGATACTTCAAAACTGATGGATTAATTACAACATTTCTCAGCAAGCAAAAGTCAAGGGAATCCTCTGAATTGAAACGAAAGGATAATAAACAGGTATTCAAGGCATATAAATAAATAAGTTTCTCTGAAAAGGATAAATATAAAGGCAAATACAAAATAAATATTATGTGCTTTAGAACACCATCTTTAAATTTTTGTAGACAGTAAAACAAAAGAATTGGAATTATAAAGAACTACAAATTTGTCCAGAGTATTGCAAAGATGAAGTCATAGTTTTAAGCTAGATAACAAAGTAGAGAGAGTGGGCTGCAGGGTTTCTTTTTAATGCAATTGCACTTAAATTGGAATCATATTTAAAATGTATTATTATAACTTTCAGATGTTATGTTTAATCCTCATGGTAATTACAAAGCAGATACCTGCAAACTATGCAAAAGAAAAATTAGAAATAAATTAAAACATATTGCTACAAACACAAATATGAAAGAAGGTAGTAATGGAGAAATTTGAAAATGAAACATAAAACATATAAAACACTAAGGGAAAATTACAATAAGTTCTCTTTACCAGAAATTACTATAAATTAAATGGCTTGACCTCCAAAGTTTAAAGATCTAAATGAAAAGAATTTTTAAAAAAAGTGAAAAGGAAAGAGAAACAGGACCCAACCATGTAGTTTGTGATAGAGTCAGTTCAGATCTACATCCTTGTAGAGGTTGAGAACTGATAGTCCACTGGCTTAGTAACTAAAAGGGGACAGAATAACCATAGCAATAGCAGAGAAAATAGACTTTAGTTCAACATATCTTGTAGAATATGAAAAAGAACATGCAAAAATGACACATAGGCTTCCCTGGTTGGCAGTGTGGAGAATGTTTGATGCCTGAGTTACTGTAAAAGATGTCAACCAACAGGAGTTCATCAGAGCTCTGGCAGCCTTCTTCAAAGAGTCCAGGAAGCCAAATGTCCTAATATTGGTGGACACAGTCAAGATGATGATGAGAATTGGTTCTACACACAGCTGGTGACCATACTAAAGTCATTTCAACTGAGAGGCTGGTATGTTGTAATGCAAGCCTTTGCTCTAAAAGAGACTTATCATGACTCCAAGTGTCCAAAAGAAAACTTGTAAATGGCTGACAGTCCCCTCTGGTCATTCTTAAATCTCCATGTCATGAGTTGTTGATACCTGTCTGGATGTTTTGAGGTTCAGTAAATTGTTATCCTTGTGGAATAATAACCCTAGGCACGGGTAGGATCAGTGCTAGGTTGAGCCAAGGTTTCAGCTTCTGGGCAGACCTTTGCTAAGGGACCTCAGCCTCTGGATGTGACATCTCCCTTTTAAATGGGAGCCNTAATGTGATGAACTCATCAGTTCATGGGAAGCAAGTTGGCCTTTGCACAAGTTGCCCATCACTTCAGAATGTGAAGGAGTTTATAAATGTATATTAAAATTTTGTATCTAAGTAAAAATATATTACACTTGGGTCTATTTAACATAAAATATAGTTGTTATAAACATTCATGCACCAAAACTCAAAGCTCCAGTGTGTGTACAATAAACATTGAGAGAATTGAAAATAGAAATACATAGCTTTAAAATAGTAATGGATGACTGAAATATCTTTTCCTAAAGAATTTATGTATGAAGCAGCTAAAGATATTAGTAAAGAAACAGTGGTTTNGGTGAATATAATAACACAGATCTATAATTATAGCATTTGGAGACTGAGGCAGCAGGATCTTAAGTTCAAGGCCAACTTGGGCTANACAGCAACTTCCAGGTCAATCTAGATTGCAGAGTGAGGCTCTGTCTCTAAATAAATACATATCAATCAAACACTAGATAAATACTGTAGATTAATTAGATACAACAAAATTTTGCAGAACATGAATTTTTCTGAAGTAGACATAATTTAAGAGAAGTAGAAAATAAGAAAAAGCCTAGTGAATAGTAAAGAGATTGAATCAGTAATGAGCAATTTCTTAACAAAGAAAAATCCTATACCTAATTGCTNCCTTAACTTTCACAAAACAAGTCTTAACAAATTAAAGTAGCTATTAAAATAACACAAAGGTTCTTCTTGTGCTCACAAAGCAATGAAGCCAGAAAATCAATGGCAGAAAAAAACCTTCACAAATGTATACAAATATAGAAACAAAATCTCATGCTCTTGAACACTCCAAGGCACAGATAGGAATCCAAAATTCTCTTGACAAAACTGAAAATGAAATACATTCCAACCTAGAGAATGTAGGAAAGGCATTTAGAGTTGTATATTTATAGTTGTGATTGTTTACACTAACAAAATGAAGGCCTCAAGCCAACAACTTATCTTTATACCTTAAGAAATTAGAAAAAGAAATACAGAAAACTTACAAATTGATGGAAATAACAAAGATTACAGAAGCATCAAATAAAACACAGAACAGAAAACAATAGAGAATATCAGTGGAATCAAAACTCATTTTTTTTAGAAAAAAAAACAACAAAGTGACAACTTTTTACATAAAATAACTAAGAAAAAAATATGTGCCAAATAAATAAATTTAGAAGTGAAAAGGAATGATATCATTGATCTTGGAAAATTTTAAAGGATTATGAGCTACTATGTAATCAGTGAAAACTAATCAGATAATCAAATTAAATGAAATAAAAAAAAGAAAGTCCCCAAAGCAAAGAAAGAACCATGACTGACTCATGGATAAGTGGAAAGCCAAGAAAAAGCCTATGACTAATAAAAAAAAGGAATCAGTAATTAAGAATTTAACAAGGAAAAATCCTGTACCTAATTGCTTCCTTAGTCTTCACCAAATATTCAAAGAATAATTAACATTAATATTTATCAAATCCTTGCAAAAAATTAAGAGGAAAGATAATTTCATAATGCACTCTATAAGGCCAACAGTACTGTAATCTAAAAGGCAGATAAATCCTCCAAAAGAAAACTTCACACTAATTTTCTTTATGAATGCTGATGTGAAATTCCCAACAAAACAACCAGAAACCAAATTTACTAGCACACTAAAAGGATTTTACAACATGAACAAGTAGATATTGTTCTTAGAATGCAGAAATGGTTCAATATATAAAAATCAATCAAGCAAACATACCACATTTATAGAATAAAGACAAAAAAGATCATCTCAATTGATGAAAAGCAATTGAAAAATTCAATATCATTTCTTGATTAAAAAGTAAGACTCAACTAAGAACAGGAGGGAAGTCCCTCAGTCAAAAGCATGTGTGAAAACCCAACAATTAACACAGTACTCGATGGTGAAAGACTGAAAGTATGTCATCTCAAATCAGGAACAAAACAAGGATGTCCACTTTCAACGTATCTATTCAGCAAAGGACTGGGAGGCTTCTTCAAAGCAATGAGGCATGAAAAAGAAATTAAAGGCATTCAAACTAGAAAAGAAATGGTGAAGTTTCCTTTTAGCAGANAAGTGATTTCACATCTAGAAATGTAGAAATCCCTCAATAGGGATTTCACATCAATAGGATGTGTCCTCCCTCACTTCTATATATCTGTCTGTCATATCTATCTATTTATCTATCTACATGTCTATCTATCCATCTATCATCTATCTATCTACCTATTTACCTATCTAATCTCTATCTATCTACCTATCTATCATCTGCCTATGTCTTTTCTCTCTTCCTCTTTCTCTTTTACACACACATACATATTTATGAGCATGTAAAATAAGTAAATAAATAAAATGTAATATAAATTTCCAAGAAGAATATTTTCAAGACATACACATAGTAAGAAAAGACAATGAAATCATCCAAGTCAACAGCTAACAAGAAAACAATTAGTAGCTGGGAAGAGGATATGAAGTTTATAAAACTTCCCAAANAAATTATACAAATGGTCACTGAGANCATGAGAAAATACTCAACATCATTTATAATTATATACACATTATGGCTAAAAACAAACAAAATAATAAAATAGACTAGAAAACTACTGGTGAGGATGTTGAGAAATGGGAACTCTTTACCTTGTTAGTGGGAGCATAACATGCTCTAGCTGTTGTAGGAGATAGTAGGGGTTCCCTCAAAAAGTTAACACCAATTCCACACCCCTNACAATATAAAATTCAATGAGTTATTACTCAGCCTTGATTCTGAAACATGGATGAGTCATAAAAGATAAGTGAAATAAGCTAGCTACAAAGGACACACGTGTGTTTCTACTTTATGTGAAATAGAGTTATCTCAGAAACAGGAGTGGAGTGGCTGGTGTCAACAGCTGGTGGGAGAATAAATGAGGAGTTATTTAATGNATGAAATTTTCATATGGAATGATTTAACTGTTCTAGAAATGATTGGTGGTGATGGTGGCACCATAGGATGATTGCACCTAATGCCACCAAACTNCACACTTGTTAAAAGGGTTTAAAAAATACACACTTGTGGACAAATGCCACACTGCACATGTTTACCACAATAAAANATATACACAGAAAGAGAGAAGGACTCTCTAATCTTCAGGTCCCCTGATTGTTTAGATAATAAATATAAAATAACATTTGTCAATAGGATGTGTCCATTTCTCTGGTGGTTTCGAACTGCACAGAGAATAAAAGTACAGGTTTGAATTCTAGTAGAGCTATGATTTTTGCAGGTAAATGGTGGACATGAGGGAAGGAAAGATGCCAGGGAGAATGTACTAGAATGTCTTGAGTAATAGGCTATGGANCCTAATTTTTATAAAATAGGAAAGAAAATATTTGGATAGGAATGGAATGCTCGTTGAGGTNTCTGGCTCATTGGAGTGGAGAGAGAAAAACAAACTGTACAGATAAATCTTGGAAACCTGAGGTTCCAAATACAAATCCATCTCTGCCCAGCTTTCACTTTGGAGTCCTTTGATTTCAGTCGTCATCTGTCACTGAAATATTCATGAAGACAATGCAAGATCCTGTACTTAATGCAAGATCCTGTACTTAGCAAGGATGTCTGATATTGAAACAGTCACTCAAAGATGTCCACATTTTTGTCATCACTCATTCCTTTGGCCTGTGGGACCTCAAATCCCACTTT